>JAPKID020000958.1:0-15970 GCA_026931265.2 Tropidonophis doriae | reverse complement strand
CTTGATTAGTTTCCACCCATTGCTTCTTGTTCTATCCTCAGGTGCCTTGGAGAATAGTTTGACTCCCTCTTCTTTGTATCATTTTTTGATGTTCTTCTAATTTTTAAATCTGTGTACCTCTGTATTTTTTTAATGATTGGACCTACTTACATAGCCGTCACTCTGCTCCTTTTCAGAGTAAGCAATATTGTGCAAAGCATGGAAAAAATGTAAGATATAGAAACAGAATTAAAAGCATGAGGCAGAGGTGGGAGAGAACAAAGTGCAGCTAAATCAAATTTATACCTTTTAATGTATTTAGTGTATTTCTCAATGTCTATTTGTTAGACTTACATGGTTATCAAACCAGAAAGATACAAGAAGATATTTTTGTATTTTTTTTTTACTCACCATTGTTTTTACCACATCAATACCTTGCTTCATCTATTAGCTTTGTTCTTTAAAAATTTCACAGGCATATTTTTGAAAATCCATGATTTTCATCCACTTACAATTGTCTTCATCTTCCCCTTCCTTTCAACTAGTCATTCTTCCTTTGTATATTTGTTTGTAATATGATCCTCCTTCTGTGTGAACAAAAATGCAATGAAGAACGGAGGAGATTATCCTACATTCTTGTCTAATCCCTTGCTCAGAATGGTATGTATTCTCACAAATGCTCTTCTTGCATCCAGAAACTCCATATTAATGTAAGGCATTTTGTAACTCAAGCCTATTTACTTTATCATACGCTTTTTTTAACATATCCAAATATTTCCCTGCTGAAAAGCAAAAGAGTCTAAAGCTAAACAAATATCCAGCCTGTAATAGGTTCACACTGCAGTTCCTCAGTTTTGCTTCTTGGCAGTTCTCATATTGACACCTTTGAATCTAAAGTCTCTTGAGTCTCTTCTGAGGGACTATAATTATTGTTGGCTGTTTTTTGTAATTATTTCTTCCTCTCTGTGGGTATCCTATATACATGTCTGGCATCTTTATTTTTTAGCCTGAATGTATGGGGAAATAAGTCTCCCTGTGTACAATGTACAAATAGTTCTTGGAGTTCATTTAGTGACTGTTACAACGACACTGAAAAAAGTGACATGACCATTTTTCGCAAATGTTGCAGCATCTCCGTGGTTACATGATCACAATTCAAATGCTTGACAACTGACTCACATTTATCATAAATGCTGTGTCTTGGGGTCATGTGATCACCTTTTGCAACCAAGCCAGATTCACTTAACAACCAATGCTACTAACTTAACAACTGCAGTGATTCACTTAACAACTGAGGCAAGACAGTTGTAAAATGGGCCAAAATTCACTGTCTTGCTTAGCAACAGCAATGTTGGGTCGATTATAGTTGTACATCGAGGACTAATTTATCTGGAATACCTAAGTGGGAGTAGGAGGTTCCTTCACCATTAGTTGGAGCAAGATGTAAATCCTGTTCAGTAAATTATTAAATCATTTCCGTTTCTACTTTGCTTGTAGCAAGCTGTTGAAATGGTTATTTGAGGTTTTCCTACTTGTATAAATTCTTTAGGAACTTGGCAAGCCAGCTGCTGAGGAGAATATATCAGTTTTCTGTCAGCGTAGTGCTAATTTTGATCTGTTTCAATAATACAGCATGTGTTCAGTTCACACAAAAATTGACTCACTTCTAAAATATCTGCCCCTTGTTGATCTTCCAAGGTTGAATCATGAGAGTAATGAAATCCAGGAGTCCAAAGGCCCAATATTTTATTCTTTCAAGAACCTCCAGTGTCACTGATATCTTGGTATATCAACAGCTTCTTTGTTTTAATACTTTGATGTCTGCCTGGAGCTTGTATTATGGATTGTATTCTTGCCTTGTTGTTTCCTTAATTGAATTCTGCTTACAACACCTACTATTTTCTTGGCTATTATATCTTTGCTATTATTACTTATCATTAGACAATGCATATGCTGCCTATTTTTTAGATTATAGCTTCTGCGTGCGATACATCATTCTTGCATCTTATTTATATATTGTGCCATCTTTTTTCAATTATAGATGTGAATCACATATGTCTTAATTCTGTTTGCTTACAAATAGCTTCCACAGCAGTGAGAATAGTACTATATTGCACCAAAGTAGAGTTCCTCTGATCCTTTGAAGATTAGCTTCTTTATTATGAAGTTGCCTTTCATTGACTATAATCAGTTTGGTTAAATCCTTGAAGCATTATCTTTTAAGGGGGGGTGATTCAAGATGGAGCCAAAAAGTAATGAAATTACAGGTTTCTGCTAATATTATTTAACAGTTTGCTTGTGCCTGGGTGCTCTGTAATTTTCCATTATTTAGAAAATTGAAAGTTGAGTTCACACATCTAAGAATTTCCAGATTTCAAAAACATATCCTGTGTTAGCATTCTCTTATGTGTGAATATGTTTTCATAGGTTATTTAGAAAATTGCGGGTTTTATTAAAAAGGATAAACAGCCAGCAACTTTACTAGATAGTATTTTATTCAATAAATGGGTTTTGGTTTAGTGAAGTCTACATTTTCTCCATTAAGTTCTTCACAGGCTTTCAGATATTTTCTGAGATTTTTTTAGGAGGTTTATATATTCCTCATTAAACATCTAAAAACATTGAGTAGGAGTCAGTGAATCCTTTGTAGAAGAGGCCTAAGTAGCTAGACAATGCTTAGATGCTCAGAGTAGCTCTTTGCATCCTGAGGTGATGCAGAAATATAATGCAATTTGTTTATACCTGGGATTGTTGATTGAGTTTTCTTTCATGAATCTTTCCTTAGCTTGTTTTAGTTTACTCTGCCTTTGATTTATGTTTAAATGTTTAATTCTTGTCTGCCACCGTTTGTTGGAAATGTAGAATGCAAATCTAAAAACCATATGATTTATTAAACTATATGATATGGAAATAGCCTTGTTTCAGTAATTTCTGCAGTTTTTCTATCATGGTACTTTTCCTTTTCACAGAGGCAAATATGACTCTGTCACAACTTGCAGTATTTCTCAGAGCTAGCAATGTTTATTTTTAAAGGATCCAAATTTATGAGGAATCTAGTTCACTCAAACACATTCATGTTTTCACCTGCTATACCATGAAATTCTAGGCATTTTGAAATTAAATCATTTTTAAAGTTACTTTGTCCCTATGAAATTATGTGAAATCATGTAACTTTAAGATTGACTTTCCTACTAAATGATCCATGTGAAAATAGTAAGGTTTTGTGCCACTGCAGTTTATTGCAATTAAACTTCAGCCATTGCAGAAGATGTTAGATTTGATCTCTATAGAGAAGCAGTTTTTGTTCTACATGCTGACTTTGAAGTGTGATTGCTTTGTGATTGTTATTCTTTGTCAAATTACTTTCAAGCAGGTTTTTTTTATTTTACCCTGGTTTTGGGGGGTTCAACAAAATAAATAATGTCTTGATATTGCCCACTACCTCAGAAGGTTTGCTCATTCTGTTTTATAGATTTTATCAGCCTTTTCTAATGGATTGTGATTCATTACTCACAAAATGTAGATAGAGGTAGTTCTTGATTTATGACCACAATTGAGTCCAAATTTTCTATTAAGTGAAATATTTGTTAAGTGCCCCATTTTATGACCTTTCTTACCACAGTTGTTAAATGAATCATTGCAATTGATAAGTTAGTAGTCCGGTTGTTAAGTGAATCTGTCTTCCCCATTGACTTTGCTTGTCAGAAGGTTGCAAAAGGAAGGTCACATGATCTTGGGACACAGCAGTGGTCATAAATATGAACCAGCTGTTGTGGTCTGCCTGAGGACCTGGTAGCATGGCTCTGTGTCGGAGGCAGAGAGGGGGCCAGGACCTCTGGAGTCTGCCTCCGGAGCCTCTAGAGTTGGACAGCAGCGAGGCAGGGAACAGACTCCCCCTGTTCCCAGTGCACGCATGGGAAGGCAAGAACGGTTAAGACAGAAGAGACGACTTGGGAGTAAGGCTTGGAAGTGATTGGCCCCTCACACAGGACAGAAAGGAGGAGCAAAGGAACATGAGCCTTTGCAGGAAGCAATTTGGTTCATTCTGGTCAGTTTACCTTCTGAAGCTCTGTTTTGACTGTTTGCTCCGTGTGACCTTGCCAAGCTAATTACCAATTAAGTCTTTGGCAGTGTTTCAAGGAAGATAAAGTTGGTCGCTTATCACCCTTATCCCGAAGGACTTTGGCAGCCTACTGTAGAACTCTTTACAACTATTTGGGACTCATTATGGGCTGTGAATGAACATAACTCACAGTCTTTGAAATAAAAAGAGAGTTTTTTGGACTAAGTGTGTCCTTTTTACTGTATCAGAAAGCCTAGGTTAGAACACCAGCTGCCAAGCATCTCAATTTTGATCACATGGTCGTGGGGATGCTGTAAAGATTGTAACTGTGAAAAATGTTCATAAATCACATTCTTCAGTGTTGTCGTAACTTTGAATGATCACTAAATGAACTGTTAAGTCGAGGACTACCTGTACTGGCTATATTCCTGATCTGTTTTTCTACGGCTGTAAGGGCCCTTAGTCCTCAGAATCGAAATGGGACAACTTGCCACACCCAACTCCCTGTGGCCAACTCAGCTTGGCCAACTCACTGCAAGGCAATTTGCCATGGCCAACTCACCAGGGGGATACCTCACTGCAGGACAATTTAACAATTCAATTTAATTATTTAAAATAAATAAAAACTTATTTTACTGTTTGCCATTCACATTTCATTTGGTCCCTCCTTTTGCAGCGTTTCTTTAATTATTCTATTCCACCATTTCTTTGATACTAGTATAACTCTTCTCCCATGGCAAGTTGGCCATGGCGAGTTGTCTTAGAGCAAGTTGATCATGGTGTGTTGGCCACAGCAAGTTGGCTGTGGTGAGTTGTCATAGACCCCTCAGAATCTTGTTATAGGCAGAAGGTGAACTAATGTTCTCTTTTTGTTTTTCTCAGTCCTTGGTTTGTTGATAGCTACTGTTTCAGAAAATTGTGAATAGCAAATTGTGGATTTCGGATGAATTGGAAGAATAAATAATAGATATATAAGCAATATCGTGTTCATAAACTTGCTTACTAATTGTTAAATATAGTTATAGCATATTGACCTTTTAAATATGTTTTTATCTTTTTCCTGTCTCCGTGAGCGTGCTACCCAAATTGTTGAAGTTGATTTTTCTCATATAATACCTTTAAATGATTATTTATTATTACAGAATTCAAATGTGAATGTTAGTTCTTTATGTACTCATGTAACTTTTTTTTCTTTCTCATCTTTTCTTAATCTCCAGGACAGAGCTTGGGATATGGATTTGTGAATTACATTGACCCTAAGGATGCTGAAAAGGCAATCAATACTCTGAACGGATTGAGACTTCAAACCAAAACTATAAAAGTATGTAAACCTTTGAGATTAAAATTAATGCTTAGAATAAAATAGCTTGAGTAACCTGTCCTATGTTTTTCCAGAAGCTATACAGTTTGGGAACTAATTATAATTTGTTCACAAGTTATTGCCTTGGTTTGCCGGAACTTACACAGGCAGTTTGCATCTATTTGCAACCATATCAAAAGAAAATCCCAGTATCTATCAAGTTATGTGATACTGTATTAATACTGGCAATAATATAAAATAGAAAGCACTATATTTAAGACTTCCCTGATAAATGTTCCCAGCAGCTGAATTTTCCTTCTTTGAATTCCCTTGTGCATTGTCTCATGGTTTTCATAGACAGAAGAGTTCTAAATAAATTCATTTTTTGCCTTGCCTGAGGGCTGCAGGAGACACAGCTGATTATGTCTTTGGAACAGTCATTGAAATGTGCTTGTTGCAGTGAGAGAGGTTTGGAGGTGACAAATGGGGTGCTTGGGGACACTTCTAGCCTATGAGCCACAATTGTTCTCCGCTTTCCTAAAATAATACATTGATTTTCTTGTCATTTGAGATACACTGTAGATTTTAAGCGAAAAAGGTATGGGGAAAGTTAGATCATCCTCTCATTGGTATCTGAAATCACAGTTGGCTATATTTTCCTTCTTCTGAGGTAATAAATCTGGATTTTAGCGTTCCTGCTTTTTGCACAACATGTTTTAAAAAGAGATTGAATGAATTCGATTGGTACAGTAGGTTCTTTACCTAGGCCAGAGTGAATACTGATATATTGGGGAAACATCAGATGCAAGTACAGATACTCCTCGACTTACAACAGTTCATTCAGTGACCATTCACAGTTATGATGACACTGAAAAAAGTGACTTATGACCATTTTTCACACTTATGACCCGACGGTCATGTGATCAAAATTCAGATGGTTCATACTTAATGACCGTTGCTGTGTCCCTGGGTCATATGATCACCTTTTGCAACGTTTTGACAAGCAAAATCAGCGGCGAAACCAGATTAATTTAACAGCCATGTTACTAATTGATCAACTGAGGTGATTCACTTAACAACTGTGGCAAGAAGGTCATAAAATGGAGCAAACTCATTTAACAAATGTCTCATTTAACAACAGACATTTTGAAGCTCAATTGTGGCTATAGGTGGAGGACTACCTGTACTCTAATCCTCATGAAAACAGAGTAAAATGCTGATTGTTCAGGAATTCATGTCATTAATGAGGCTAGCCATTTATTCCTCATTAAACGAGAAGGACACATTAAGGGAAGGCAAAATATGCTGTGAATGGGTAAAGTATATCTGCCCATGAATCAAAGCTAGTAATTTGTTACATGCTATATTGGATTTCAACATCCAATATTTCTACTCATCAGCTTTCAACGGAGATTGAAATCTAACATAAGGAGGGCCAAGTCAACATCAGTCACAAAGAAAGCATGTAATGTAGAATTGTTGAAATAACATTTTACACTTGTTTCTCAACCAGGGAAATCCCGTAATCAAAAGGCATGCCCCCCCCCCCAGTGAATTAGTGATAATCCTTGATTTATGACAACAACTGAGACCAACTGTTGCTAAGCAAAACATTTGTTAAGTGAATTTTTCCCCATTTTATGACCTTTCTTGCCACAGTCATTAAGTGGATTGCTGCAGTTGTTAAGTTAGTACCTTGGTTGTTAAGTGAATCTGGCTTCCTCGTTGACTTTATCAGAAGATCACACAAGGTGATCACATGACCCCATGACACTGCAACCATCATAAATATGAGTCCATTGCCAAGGTTCCAAATTTTGATCCCGTGACCATGGGGATGCTTCAGCAGTCATAGGTGTGAAAAGCAGTCACTTTTTTCAAGGCTTTTGTAATTTTGAACAATCACTAAATGAACTGTTGTAAGTCAAGGACAACCTGTACAGTATTTTCTCAGGGACAGGTTGTGGGGTATGTGGTGGGTGGAACTTACTTAAGGAATGTGTACATGCACCTGTTTTCTTTTCAGATACAGTTTTTCTTGTTCTTACCAATAGCAATAGCACTTAGACTTATATACTGCTTCATAGTGCTTTTATTGCCCTCTCTAAGTGGTTTACAGTCAGTATATTGCCTCCAACAATCTAGGTCCTTATTTTACCCACCTCAGAAGGATGGAAGGCTGAGTCATCCTTGAGCCGGTGAGATTTGAACGGCCAAACTGCAGCTAGCAGTCAGCTGCATTAGCCTGCAGTACTGCACTCTAACCACTGTGCCATCTTGCTCTTTCCATCTCAATGTCCCAAGCAGCAATTCTAGGGAAGAAAGAAATGGTTCTTGGCAAAATCTTGAGCTGATTACTTGCAGATAACTTTTTAAATTAGTCTACAGGCCATAAGTTATCCATTCCTATCTTACTATATAAAGCACCTTAGTTTCCTATAGAGCTAAGGATGGTCAGATAATTCTTTTCAAAGTTGTATTTATGTAATATTTTAGAGCTGACCACCATTAATGTTTATGTAACATTGCTACATGTCAAAGTAATATAGTTGTTTTTAATCAAATTAATTAAGTAGGTTTTCTTCCCACTTCCTGGTATTTAAAAGTTATAAATGCATTATCATGAAGGAATGAGTAAGAGGAATTTGAAAAGTTCATCCCACTCCTTCTAATCCAGAGATAAAACAAAATTATCTCATTGGTTTCTCTTTGCAACAATTTTCACTGTGGAAGAGGCACACAATAATCAGAGTAAGAGTCATTTGCCTCTGGGAGTTAATTCTCTAAAACTTTATTTTAAGAAAATAAACATTGACAAGCGCAATACAATATATACCTAAAAACCCTTAAAAGCATATCATGATTTAGTGAATTTCAACATGATGCAGTCTATTTTACTAGCACTCACAACAACATTTTTTTTCAGAATAAATATACCAATTACATCTTGTTGAAGAGACCTATATTTATTTAAAAATTTTAAATATACACATACCTTTTTCAATGAGTTAATTGCTTAAAGTAGAACTATTGCTAGGACAGATAAGACAGCTTTGCAAGAAAATGCTATACTCTTAATGTATATTTTTGCATATATGCACGTGTGTGCTCACGTGTGTCACATAATCATAGGTAAATGAGTTTTTAGTTGTGATTTTTTTTTGATTCGCGAATGTGACAAGAGAACTGTAAAATATGTACATATTGTATAAAAACCCTTTAGAATATCTGAAGGAAATGAAGTGTGAAGGTGAGGAAGAAGCACCTTCACAACCTTTGCGTTTTGTTCTTTCCATATCATAGAACATTGATCCTAGCAAGTGGCAAAATGTGATCCTATTTGGAAGTTTAATTAAAGTGAGTGAATTTTATTGATGCTATCAATCAGCAGAGATTGAGTGAAAGGGCTTGGTGCCAAACCATTTAGTGCTCTTGACAGGGTAATTAAATACCACATGACTGTAGTCTCAAGATAAAGTGAAGAGCCTTTTGCAGATGTGATTCTTTTGTTTGGACAAAAGAAAGGTGTTTTCCCTTCCTAAATAGTATATAGGAAGACTTTAAAAAATGGCAGCTTATTATTTGTTTCTTGTATACAAATTGGTTGATTTTGTCAGCTTGTATTTTTGAAGGGTTGCATAAAATACTTGTATAAAACTAATTTTTAAGTGTTTTAGAATGAAGGGTAATTTAAAATTGGTTTTTTTTTCCCCACTTGCCCTTACGTTAAACTCCAGCTTTTTGAAAAACATAGCAATATTAAAACTCTAAACTCCAAAAATGCATACTTTCTAAGAACATTCATTAATAGGACTGTTAAGTTTTATCTGCTTTTGATTTTCCTAGTTAACCTGATTGTTGAATATTCTGTTGTTATATGAGGCTTACAGAGAATGCTAGAGTTGCTAGATTTGGCATATCAGAGTCTGTTGGAATAGATTAGTTGGACTTGAATAGCAAAGCAATGCAAATAAATCAGACATAGAGTGCAAAATCAAGACAGAAAATTATCTGATGATCAAAACAGCAGAAATCAGAATCTTGAATGCCTCTGAGTGACTGAAGCTTTTACCCAACAGGACTATAGAAAAGTGTAGGTCCAGTAAAGCATTAAAATCAGTTGAAGACTTTATGTAGGTAGCCATGATAGATAATATGATATACATTTTCTTCAAAAGTTGTCTTAGCTGTGAAAGGCACATTGTCTGATTTCATGGTCACAGATTTAGTCCGCTTTATCTGTTAAGTAGGGAACAGTAATTCTGCTCTGGCCTGGAGATCTTGAATGTGAGATCAATAATCTTTCCTCAAGAGAAGCAAGGGCAGGTGGGTAGCTGTAGACTATGATAATTATTCCATGGAAGGTGATTCTAACTAATTCATTGGAATCTGAAACCACCTTCCTTGTGCTGTGCAATTAAAATAGCCACAGTGCATTTTCTAACATATCTGCACAGCATTGGATTTATGGAAATAGATGGAATGCCTGCTTCAAATGCAAAGAACTCTTCAAATAAAAGGGCACATTTTAACATTCCTTTTCTATGTTAAAACTGCTAGCTACTCATCAGAATTTGAGAAACTTTTGCACCACAGAACCTGGTAGCGCGTGATGATTCACCTGATAAATCGTTTAATTCATATTTTAGTTTTCATTGTTCAGACCAGCAACTTGAAATGTCAGAACAGAAAATATTTGCTGTACCCAATGTGACTGGCAGGGGTGGGACAATTGCTTTTGTTATTATTTCAGGTAACTCAGCATTCTCGGTTTCTTGTTATAAAAGTTCTGAGTCATCTGTTTGTATGCTTGAATTGCTGCAAATTATTATTTTGATTCCGACCTGGCAAGGCTGTGTAAGTTGGCTGAGACATTGGAACCAATTGAGACATTGGCATCAGGTTTGTTGGGACATCATTGCCAAGTAACTGTTTTTCAGCCTTATTTCAGGACTGATGAATACTTTCTTTGCTGATTGTGCTATTTTAAGCAAGACACTAGAAGATTAAAGCAGTGAACCAACTGAAGAACAATAATCATTTTATTTAAATAAGGAAATAAAGAACCCTAAATGCATACATTGATTCATTGCTGATTTTTAATTATTTTATCCATAAGATCAAATCCTCCCATCCTCTTCTTGAGAAATGTTTTTAGTAACTCAGTCTACAATGGATTGATAGCTATCCACTGTGATCATTTGCCAGATAATACTTTGTATTTTTTTTATCTTCCTAGCACGGCACAAGCATAAGTGCAGAGGTAGTCCTCAACTTATGATCACAATTAAGCCCAAAATTTCTGTTGTTAAGTGAGACATTTGTTAAATGAGTTTTACTTCATTTTACAATCTCTCTTGCCTCAATTGTTAAGTGAATCACTACAGTTGATAAATTAGTAACCAGGTTGTTAAGTGAATCTGGCTTTCCCATTGAGTTTGCTTGTCAGAAGTTCGCAAAAGGTGATTACATGACCTAGGGACACAGCAACAGTCATAAATAGGAACCAGTTGTCAAGCATCTGAATTTTAATTACATGATCAAGGGGAGCAGGTGTTCAATCTGTGTCAATAGGCCAAATACAGCCCTGGACAGCATCCCCATAAGATAGTCAACTTTTAACAATATTATGTGCATTTACATACATACATACATACATACATACATACATGCATGCATGCACGCACGCGCGCACACACACACACACACACACACACACCACTGCAGCCAAATGGTTGGACATGCCTGTTACAAGTACTAACAGGAAGGAAATTGCAAGTAATTTGAAATAGAAAGTAAGGCTTTCTATTGTCAGCAAGGAAAGAGAGGAGGTAGACTTTTACAAATTTTATTATTAAGAATTCGATTCTGCCACTAATAAATAGATTATATTGTTAATGCTAACAAAAGTATTATAATCTAATAACTAATCTATTGCTGATAAATAGGAGACGTGTTTGCCAGTAAATCTTTGTGGAAAGACATCAGTTAAACTTCAAGAAAATAATTTGGTTTGTGCTGTAACTAGATAAAATCTTTATACGGTATTATGTAACTAAGTGCCTCTAGGTCTTTTAATTTCAAAGCACTTGCAAGCAGTTGTAAAAACAGAAAGGGATTTATAATCCCTTTTCTCTGTCATTTCCCAGATATAAGTGGCCACATTTCCCTGAAGTTCTAATTAATCTAGAAAAGGATAAATAAAGATATAATTCCTTTGTTGGTAACAGCTTATATCTGTGGAATTGAGACCAAGGAACTGTGAGGGAAGAATGTTAAATTAAGTATACTTGGATATAATTTTTCCATTCATATTGCCTACCCACATAGTTGCCAGGGGATGTGTACAATTTCAGAACATTTTGATCACATACTTACTGTCTTGAGACAGAGATTCAGAAATGGATCTGTATTTTTTTCCCCTGCATTGAGGTGCTGATCAAAAATTATGTACCATATTTCTGCTATATTATCACATCTTGAGTTCTTTTAGCATACAGCCAATTCTTGGGTTTTTATTTTCATTTTGAAAGAACTGAAGTAGTGTGCTGGCCAAAAAATATCATATTAACTATACACCTATTATAATTCATAATTTAACAAAGATAATCCTGGAGATCCTGGAGATTTTTCATTCTGCTCTAGATAACAGGAGCAGATAGAGCTCATTGAACTAAATTTAGTAATTCTCACAAAGCAGTGATTTTTTCTTTTTGCTAGATTCTGGCAGCAAATAAAAATCGATCTTGCTCTTTCCAGAATGTCCCAATACACCATATTGTAAGTCTCGACCCTACTACTAACTTGTAGAAAAATATATAGAAGGACCTGGTGGTGCAATTACATGTGCATGAATCTTTTTTTCCCCAAGATCATTTCAGCAGTCGGCACATAATGAATTATATGAACTTGTGGGTGTGTAGCTGTTGTAGAATGTGGGAGATATGTCCTTTCTTAGAATGATTGTCATGCATAGTCACTAAATAAAAAAGTAAGAAGGGAGTGTGGAACTATGAATCTATAGACGAGTCCGCAGTTGCCCTCAGGTTTGCACTGTATTGCAGATTTTTAAGAAACCTTAACTTAAAGTTCAAGAGATGGAAAGATGACACAAGGGATGGCCATGTTACAAAGCCCATGCTTTTTGTAGGAACAGAACTGAACATGTAGAATAGAATAACAGTTGGAAGGGACTTTGGAGGTCTTCTAATCTAACCCCCTGCTTAGGCAGGAAACCCTATACCAGTGATGGTGAACCTTTTCAGCACTGTGTGCCCAAACTTGAATGAGTATGCATGCATGTGTGCGTGCCAAAGCCCTGGAAACTCAAAGACCAGCTGGCTAGTGCGCATGCACACTCTGGCCACCTGGTCTTCTGGTTTTCGGCACGTGCAAACGTGCCAGCCAGCTGGTGTTCGCATACACCCAAGCCCTGGAAATCTGAAGACCAGCTGGCCAGTGTTAATGTGCACGCCAGAAACCAGAAGAGTAGCTGGTGACAGTATGCGTGCCCACAGAGAAGGCTCTGCATGCCACCTCTGGTACACATGCCCAAATGGTTGTCCAATCTCTTCTTAAAAACTTCCAGTGTTGGAGCAGCCTCAGCTTCTAGAGGCAAGTTGTTCCACTCATTAATTTTCTGTCAGGAAATTTCTTGTGTGGTATGCTTGTTTGTTGAAGTTTAGGAATTGTGAAATTGGTCACAGTGCTTTTTCAGCTATGCTAAATCCCACTTCGTTAATTTTTCTGCTGGTTTCATGCATCAGATAAAGCCGTGGATCCTTTAACTATGACTGTCGAATGCTTGTCTTTCACCGCATCAACCTGGCAGCTTGGCTGCTTTTAGACGCAGGTCTGTTGCCTTTCGAATGGCAACTATGAGGCAGCGCAAGATGGCTTCAGCCAGGTTTGCTTCAGAATTCTGAATAGCCTTATCAGCTTTACTAAGATGGAGAATATTGCACTGGCAGCTTATCTTTTGGGGAAATTTAAAATTAGTAAAGCCTGTATCCCAAGTTCTTATTCACATTCAGCCAAGCTCATGGCTGGAGTAAGTGAAAGGCATGTATTAAGATACAGTTTAATAAAGCAATACAACACTAAAAGATGCTTATTCGTCCTTACCACGAGCAGCTGTGGGACAATCTGATCATTGCATGATTCACCTTGTACCTACTTGCAGACAAAGACTTAAAACCATGAAACCAACAATTAAATCAGTGAGGACTTTGGCTGAGGAGGCAAACGTAAAGCTACAGGCTTGACTGCACTGACTGGAATATTTTTGAAGAAACCTCTGCACACCTGGATGAACTCACAGATACTGTAACATCACATGTCAGCTTCTGTGAAAACCTATGTGTACTGACCAGGAACATGCGAATATACAGTAACAATAAGCCTTGGTTCACAGCTAAATTTAAGTAGCTACGTCGTTCCAAAGAGAAAGCCTACAAAAAAGGTGCTAGAAAGCTGTACAATCAGGCCAAAAACGTATTAACAAGGGAGATCAGAGCAGCAGAAAGAAGCTATTCTGAAAAGCTAAGGAATCAGTTCTCAACAATTGAACTATCAAATGTGTGTAAAACTCTTAAAAATATCACCGGTTACGGCAAACCTCCTTTCCAGGCTGAAGGAAATCAACAACTGGCAGATGACCTGAACCTGTTTAATGCAGGTTTGAAAGGAAACTACAGCCACCTATCTCCACAACCCCTATCCCAGACATGCTATCAACAGCCAAGCCTCTTTCCACTGACCCCACCCCATTGGGTTCACAATCCCTGGTGTTCACAGAAAAGGAAGTGCAAGATCTATTTCACAGACAGAAGCCAGGAAAAGCACCAGGCCCAGACAAGATAACTCCTTCTTGCTTAAAAGCCTGTGCTGACCAATTGGCCCCATCTTCACCCGAATCTTCAACAAGTCACTAGAGGTGTGCCATGTTCCTTCTTGCTTCAAACACTCCACTATCATCCCAGTGCCAAAGAAGCTGACCATCAAGGAACTGAATGACTGTAGACCAGTTGCTCTAACATCTGTAGTTATGAAAACCTTTGAAAAGCTAGTGATGTCCCGCTTGAAAACCATCATAGAGCCGCTGTCAGACACACACACACCCGCAATTTGCATACTGAGCAAATAGATTGACAGATGTTGCTGTTAAGATGGCTCTGCACTGCATCCTACAACATCTTGAATATCCAAAGACCTATGCAAGGGTCCTCTTTATAAACTTTAGTTCAGCATTCCATACCATCATACCGGACATTCTTCTAACTAAACTAAATCAGCTAGCGGTACCTGAACACATTTGTAAGTGGATCACAGGTTTCCTAAAAGACAGGAAGCAGCAGGTGAAGCTAGGCAAAATCACACCACATACCTATACAATTAGCACACGAGCCCCCCAGGGCTGTGTGCTCTCTCGACTTCTCTCTATATACCAATGACTCAAACGATCCATTTGTTAAACTATTGAAGTTTGCAGATGATACAACAGTGATTGGTCTCATTCGAGACAACGATGAACCCACATATAGACGGAAGGTTGAACAACTAGTCTCGTGGTATGATCGGAACACTCTGGAACTGAAAGGGTTTTAAAGGTGGATTTTAGCACAGGGGTAATTTAATTCGGTTTTAATATTTTGTATATTGTTGTATTTATTTGATTTTTAAATTTCTGTGCATTGACCCGAGTCCCCGTGGGGGAGAGGAGGGGGGTCTATAAATTTAATAAAATAAAATAAATATATAAAATTTATATAAAGAATGGAAAGAAAGAGAAAAATAGAATAACGGACAGCAAGGTGGATGGACTCAGTTACCGTTGTAATGAGTGCAGCATTGGAGACTTGAAAGAACCTGCAAAGGCACTGTTGGCGAACTGATTTGTGCCAAAATGGCACCATGTTCGCTGGGAAGATGATTTTCCACTTCTGGCACACTGGCCAGCTGATCTTCACGCCCATGGGAGTGCCAGAAACCGGAAAGCCAGTGGCCGGAGCACATGCATGTTTTGGGGAGATAATCTTCTGGTTTACAGCATGTGCATGCGCACCAGCTAGCTGGTCTTCACGTGTGCATGTGCACCAGAAATCAGAAGACCAGTTGGCTGTGCTCATGCACGCACTGGAAACCGGAAGATCATCTTCCTGACGCATGCACGCGCACTGAGAGGCTGCTCTTCCGGTTTCTGGCAGTCCTGCGCAAGTGAAGACCATCTGGCTGGTGCTCTGGAACCCGGAAGAGCAACGGGCAACAGCTTGCATGATTGGCTATGCATGCCAATTCCAGCATATGGTGCCATAGGTTCACCATCACAGTGCTCTTAGACAAAATCTATCCACGTGGTTGCTAGAAATTGAAAATAATTTGATGGGCATATCATTGTCATCATCATCACCTCTCACACAAGATGTTGGAATTTTCATAAGCTTTGAAATTTGGTGATAGGCAAGATCCCAAATGAATATTTTAGATTTTTAGATTTTAGATTTTATTTCATTTCTATCCTGCACCCATCTCCGCAAAGGGACTCGGGGCGGTGCACAGGGAATATTAAAACAACATACAAATA
Organism: Tropidonophis doriae; assembly: GCA_026931265.2. Lineage (NCBI taxonomy): Eukaryota > Metazoa > Chordata > Lepidosauria > Squamata > Natricidae > Tropidonophis > Tropidonophis doriae. Next base: position 46 of record JAPKID020000958.1, on the reverse strand, counting down.
CAATCATAATAAAACTAAATTAAATAAATAACCCTGCGCTAAAATC
>JAPKID020000957.1:0-15971 GCA_026931265.2 Tropidonophis doriae | reverse complement strand
TCTGCCAACCTAGCAGTTCGAAAGCATGTAAAAATGTAAGTAGAAAAATAGGAACCACCTTTGGTGGGAAGGTAACAGTGTTCCATGCATTTTCGATGTTTAGTTATGCCCGCCACATGACCATGGAGACATCTTCAGACAGTACTAGCTCTTCAGCTTTGAAACGGAGATGAGCACTGCCCCCACGAGTCAGGGATGACTAGCAAATATCTGCAAGGAGAGCCTTTATGTTTACCTATAGGAAAAAGGGGGGGAAATATCAATCCCAATATTCATTCCTCTGATTTTCTACTTTAGCAATATTTATTTTTGTATCAGAAATAGTTGTGCATTATGGTTTTGGACTGCAGTGCTAAATAATGTTGGTAAAGTTGCATTTATCTGCCTCAGTTGAAAACCTACCCAACAGATTAATGTGAAGGGTCCATTAAAAACTAAACCACCTTTTCCTGCACCTCAGACTGAAACTGAGCTTTTGCCCTTTGTTTTCTGACCTCTGCATTTTTCAATGCCTCTGGTCCTGCTGTAGGTCTCTGAGAAATGTAATCTCCCTTTTGACACATGGTTCCATACTTCGGTGAAAAAACACTGGGACACAATTCAGCTTTTTCCCCCTCGGAATGCTGCTGATTGGATGAGCAATGTTCACTGTTTTTAGATATGGTAATCATTCTGTTCATTCAATTCTAGCGCTCTATTTCTTACATTCCTATGTTTAACAAAATCCATCCATCCATCAATGCACACATTATAACTTAGCCACAATAATTCCCAAAAGATTTCCAGTATGTGTTTGTATATTTGCCAATTTCAGTTCCATGAAGTGTAAGCATTAATTTATCTTCATTGGTTATTAGAGTATTTGATTGAAACCCTCAAAAACTGAATCAAATTGTAATGTTAGTTTTTGGTGAATCCAACATGCCATTGTTACAACATCCCTTAACACCTGTTACTCTTGCTACTATCTCTGAACACCCAAAGACGGGATGATTTCCGAAAATGGTACTTTGTGGGACTTCTAGATGAGGCATTTGTGATATTGTCACATTAGCTCTGCACCTTGTGGTTTATTTCTGGTGCAGCTTTGATGAAAGAAGAGTTATTCTGAAGGCAGATTTCAGTTGAAAATGGTAGAATTCTATAGAGCTTCAGGAAGGCGCATTTCCTTGTTTGAAAGAACTTTTGGCTCAACCTTCTACCTGCCTCCTTAGCTTCAATCACCTTGGCAGAATCCTGTAAGGGAAATTCTAGTTTGGCATTTTCAAATCTTCTCAATAAAACCAGACCAAGTGACTAATTTGGAAATTGACAATATAATGTCAATTTCCCCCTTTTCCTTTCAACTCCCCTTGTTAGGAGCACCAGACTGCTTGGTTTTGTTGTTGATTATGATTGTACACCACTCTCAAGTGGGTTTTGAAAGTTATGGTTAGGGTGATGGTGACCATGCAAAAGTTATTTTTGTGGCAAACCGTGTTGATATGGGATGAATCAGCCTGACAGTGTTGAATAGGAATGCTAGGAGTTGTAATCCCAATATCTCTGAAGCTACCAGTTTGGAAAAAGCCTATTTATGCATGAATGCTAATGCTTAGCATTGTAGTATAATTACTATTGTATCACTATAATGTTTAGTAATTTTATTAGTGTTCCATAGTGGTCATTCCTTTCTATTTTGCACTATTTTGATTCTGTAGTAATAGATTCTTCGCTTCCAACATAATCTCACTAATTCACATGCCATGGAAGTCACCACACATTAATTTTTCAAATCACTGTACAATCTCCATTGGTAAAGAATTGAGACAAGATGGAAACCAGAACAATGAAAAAGAGAATGTAGACAATAATAGCAATCTGGAGGGAGATACTGAAAGCTACTCTGGACATGTGAAATGAGTAGATAATGAATTAGGGGGAAAAAACAATAACTGTGCTTGACAAGGTTGAGAAATCGAAGAAGGAAAGATAAAGTGGATGTACAAGATCAAAAAGTTCATGGGAATATCCTTCAGGTTCTCACCAGAGACTAGTTGAGGTGACAAACATTTGTTCATGTAGTTTTCAGGAAGCATGTCCAATACAAAGAAACCCAGCTGATTTGTATGGCTATGATTTCCAGGAATCATTACCAATATGGAAACTTAAGCAAGAGAAACCAGATATTTTCTTTAAATTAGTACCATTCTTCCACCTAAACACATCTACACACTCATGCAAATGTGTATCATGGTGGCATAAAAATGAGCTAGGTTCTACCAAGAGCTTGAGACATACGACTCACATGGGTGAAGAGAAGCAATAAAATAAAACTCTGGAAGGAACTTAACTTGCAAAAAATTGCAGTTGCTTCTAAAAAAGGGATTTAATTACTTAAATTCTGCATTGTAAAAACATAACTAAAAACGAATACCAGTTGAATAGTTTCTTTAAATGCAAATTTTTGGTTTTAAAAAGCAGTCTGTTAGATAGTAATAGTTTTTTTAAAATAAAATTTTAATTACATTTCACAAACATTGAACAAGGACTGAGAAGTTTAATGCCTCCTCCAATTTTAATCTAGTTCATCCTAAACTGATAAATCTTATACACATCCTACAGTCATCTTATAAATCCATAGTTCTCAATATTTCCCCTACACTTATAATAAGAGCAAAATTTGTGTAAAAGAAATATTCAAAAACAATCATTGCAATAACTATTTCTATAAACCAAGTCTTAACCGCTACTCCCATTAAAATTTGATATTTTGTTTCCCAGCCATAAATATCAGAAATACCAACTTTTATTAAAAAGCCATTCACTTTTCCCTTTAAGAATATATGTCAAAAATAATAATGCCTTAATCCTGGAGGAAGCAAAAGTGGGAACGGGAGGGGCCGTGGCGCCGCCTATTGGTGGGAGGAAGGATGAGAATATAATAATTAAGGCTCAGATTGTACGGATGTTTTCTTTTAAAATACTGTAATCTTTTTTTCTTTGTCTTTGCTTGGAAGCCATGTTGAAATAACGTTCTGAATGCACGAAGTTTATGAAATGATATATATGTAACTCCTGCCGCCTTAAACGGAAAAATAATTAACCTTTGTATGAAGCCTTGGAAGCGGCCTGCACCCCCGATATGGATGCCTTCCAAATATCTCTTGTATATCATATGTACCCTTTCCCTTAGATAAAATTGTAAAAACCAATAAAACTTTTTGAATAAAAAAATAGTAGGAACTCATAATGATCAATAGAAATGGTTGAAAAATTGAGAAGATCTATCAAAACCTGTAAGCAGAGTTGAAAGGGAGAAATATTATTTTATTGAACTTATTCAATATTATAGATATCTAGTGTGGACTGAACGCACAAAAAAGTATTTCATGATTAGTGGAGTCCCAACTTTGAGGATGAAAAAAATAGGCCTCATTTTACATCTGATCTTCTTTTTCTGCGATTCTATCCCTAATATAACCTGTTTTGGCATCAATAACCTTTATTATTAAAAATAAGACTATTTAGGATCTGACTTCTTATCTGAGCATAGACAAATATGTTGATATTTGATATATAAAGCACCAGTTCAGATGCCCAGTTGGCCATGACATATAGTTATTTTTCTTTAGCCAGTAGACTAGCTACCTTGGGTGAATAATTTTACTCCTTAATTATTGCCTTAAGGAAGATGACTTAAAAGGATGATAGTCTTCTTTGGATTTGAATACCTGGCAAACTTGATACTTAACAACAAAAGAGGATAACGCTGCTAGGGAGTTCCATTTTATCATATTACTTCCTTCCTGAAGGAGTGGTTTTAGTTTCAACAATTTCTCCAATTCTTTAACAGCTATATGAAGCTGCTTGACAAGATCAACATCTCTACATCATGATCCTGGGTCAAATACACAAAGTGGTGCTTGAATACTGTTCAGAACAGGATTACACTCAAATCTCAAAAATTTAATTTAATTTAAATATTAAATTTCTGTGCCTCTGGATTTGAAGGGTTTGCTGTTTCTAGAGAGATACCATCTTTAGTTCTGAATGAGATCGTCTCCCAAGAAGAATGTCAAAATTTGATCTCTAAGTTTCATACGTATCCTTTGTACCAACTATGAATTTTCTTTGAACAGAAAAAGTATTTTCACTCATGTCCTTGTTACTTCTTGATGGATTACTGTAATACTTTTCACATGAGACTGGCTTTGAAGATTATCTGAAAAGTAGTGCTGGTCCAGAGTGCAGCAGCCTGAGTAAATATATTGGTACACACCAAGGTTCCCATATAACACCTCTGCTTTGAGATTATAAATTACTTTTGACCTCAAATCAAATTGTTGAATGTCATATTTAAAGCTGTTCATGAACTATACTTTCGTCTGAAATTCCTAATGATCTCTTCCCAGTAATATTTGCCCTCTCAATAAGACTGAATATAATGGGTTGTCTTCATGTCAACTACAGAGATCATGTAAGAAACGACTTGGAAGCTCCACTGCTTTGTTTATTTTCTTGTGTTTTCAAGTCAGCATTGACTCCTAGTTGCTGCAGTTTTTCTTGGCAAGATTTTCAGAAATGGTTTGAGATTACTTCTTTTCTAGAGCTGACAGAGACTGGCCCAACTGACCTTTTGCCTAAAGTGGGACTAGAACTCATTGTCTCCTGGTTTCTAGTTTAGGCTTAATCACTGCACTAAACTGGCTGTCAGCTCCATTTATAAGATTTTAAAAATTCTACTGTAAGATGCAGATAGTCCTTGACTTATGATTGTTTAACAACAGTTCAAAGTTAAAATAGCATCAAAAAAGTAACTTTTGACCTATATGTACACTGACAACTATTGCACCAGCACCACAGTCACAGAATCACAATTCAAGTTCTTGATAACTGGCTTACACTTATGACAGGCTGCAGCATCCTACATTCATGTGACCATGATTTGTGTTTCTTTTTGTGATTTTCAGAAAAGATTCCCATTGGGGAAGCTGGATTTGCTTAATGGTAACCATAAAAACTGTCATAAAATCACCTAACGAGTTATGACTGAATAATTTATGAGGGAAATTCCATTTCCAATTGTGGTCATAAGTCAAGGACTGCTTGTAAGTCACACAGAAATATCATGTGCGACAAAATAGAAAAAAATACCTTTTTTTGTTTCCATAAACTTCTCATAACTTTCTGGAAAATCATCCTCAGACTTGGATTTCTCTACAGGTGGTACAATTGCTTCACCTTCTTCCTCCTCATCTTCATTGAACCACATTTCTTCATCTTCCTCCAAAGTTCTGGCATCTCTACGAAACCTATTGCTACGCAGTATAGACGGGACGCTGTAAAACATTTTTAAAAATACCCCTTTACAATTTGATAATGTGACTGCAAGGAGGCTGATAAATACACATTACATATGTTTGTTATGGTATGGAAAGATTACTAGTAAATAGTTTTGAGAGTTTATGTTTTTATTAATGTTGCTATTATTTTATGCTTCTCTTAGTTGAGGTCAATACATGGGGTTTCATGAGTTTCCTTCCAAGCCTAAAGGCCAGGTGAAGTATAACACACATACTAAACATACTCTGGATTTAGTAAATCAAGTCCGAATATATTTTATCTTTATTATGGAATTTCGATTTTTTTCGATTTTATTCGATTTATTAAGATTTATAAAGATTTCAAGATCTGTAAAATTCTCTTTCTACTTTCTTTTCTAGAACAACAGATCCTGTCTTATTTTGATTTATAGATAGTTCATAGTTGATGAGAATAATAAGCAAAATTATCGTCTTAAAATATTGTCAAAATATGTTTCTCAAAAATTATGCTTTAGTATCTAAAGATTCTATGGTAATAAAGAAAGTTAACTTCTTAATACAAATAAAAGAAAAGTCAAATGCACACAAAAGTGTACCTTCTGATGGGTTGGAACATGAAGCTAGCTGTGAAAGCAAATGTCCTCTTTAAGAATATCCTAATGCGCCAATGAACAAAACTCATTGCTATTAGTTTTGCATTGACATGCTTGGTGGTACAGTTAATATCTATTCTGTTTTGTTTGCTATACCACCCCATCTTCTACAATATCTTAACTTGAATTGGGGATGCAAACAGACCAAGGCTATTTGTAAGCTGTAAAGGCTGGGCTAGAGCCCCTAGAAGCTGTATCAAAGTTGTTTTCAAAATGCAATTCTTAATATGACTGGGGAAAATTAATACCTGGGGACTATTCAATAATTTAGCAGGGCAATACTGAAAGTCATAAAACAGAACCCAACCAAGAATAAACTACAACATCCTTCCTTGATAGAATGAATCTGATTTTTTTTGTTGTTTAGAAATTTTGAAATAATATATTTCAAATTAACTAAGCCCCAAACCCTAAACATTAGAATACCTCTAAAACAAGGACTGGAGACAGATATGGATTATATATAAAAATTCCTGAGAATTAAAAATTCCAGTGCTAAATAAGAATTAATACCTATATAAAGGTGCTTATCACAATATTAATGGAACAAACAATAATGGCTCAGGAAACCTGCAAGATAGACTATCTAGTACTGGGTTTCAGATTTTAGTTTTTAGGTGTGTACCTGTTCAGTTTCTGGCTCTGTCTGTCTTTCTCCTGCTCATACTTTGTCTTCAAGCCTTTGAATGTTTGAACATATTCAATAGATTCAAGTGCCTTATAAAAGTTTTCAACAATATGGGCAGTAAGTGATTTGATATCTTCCTGCATTAATACAAAATAAAAGTTTAGTGCTACTCATCTAAAAAAGATAAACATCAATATGAAGCTCTCATTGAAGTTACAGTAATTTATAATAGCAAAAGATGACCTTTTTTTTCAACCTCTCTTGAAAAACATGATTACATAGAAATTCTAAGTGATTCATGTTTCCTACATTAGTGAGCTAGGACAATAGGTAATTTGAATATACAGAACACTTTGTAGACAAGAATTCTGAGATCATGCTCCTACAGTAGAAGAGAAGAGTCAAGAGCATGTCTTTAGGATAATTTTCCTCTACTACATCACATTTATTTTTAACCTACTACCCAGAAGACGAAAGCAAAGCAAGTGGATTACTGTCCAAAAATAAGGAAGATAAAGGAGAATCTCAAGATGTCTTTGACGTCATGAAAGTGGTATCTCCTTAGGAGCTCCACTATCTCTCCCTTAAAGGCAGAAAAAAAAGTAGTCTTATGGTGTAAATCAATGGTAGTCAACCTGGTCTCTAGCACCCACTAGTGGGCATCCCAGCTTTCATGGTGGGCGGTAGGGGTTTTGTCCAAAACTGAAGCACTTTCCTTTTTTTAATTTAATTGACTTCCCTACTTTATAAATCACCATTACTTGGGAACTGGTGGGTGGTTACAAAATTTTACTGCTAACAGAGATACAAAAGTGGGCAGTAGGTACAAAAAGGTTGACTAACCCTGAGGCAAAGCATCAGTCCTGCAACTACATTCATTTAAACTTAATAGGCCATGGTTTTTTTTGGGGGGGAAGCAGTTTTGATTGGAGATCCAAATCCAGTGGTGATGAGTGTTCAGCATCCCATGATGCTGTTCACCCCAAGAGAGCAGAAGTAGGTGGACCCACAGTTAAGAACTTACCCTGGGTCCCCTCTGCTTGCTTTTCTCTCCAAGGTCACTTCCTTCTACCCATGCGCCATGCACTTCTGATCCACCTCCTTGCAGCTAGCGGGCATGAAATCTAGTAAATAAATGTCCTTGCTATTATGGTTAGAAACTTGCTTCATCTCTGGTCAAACTTATGTTCACAGGAATGTTCCTGCAACACACAGAATGCTTCAACTTCGAACACTTCCTTGGCTGTCATAATTCAGGTTTCCAATCAAACTTTCAACCACTCACTGAGCTGTTGTCTTCTAATCTTAAAGCTACTGGATCCATAGGGAGTCAAGAATCCTCTGGAGTAGAAACCTTGAAGATTGTAGCCCAAACTATTCATGAGATATTTTTTTCTCCCTCTGCCTAAGTCCACATACTCCTCCTTTTCCTTCCCTGCCCAATTATCTCTACACGCTTCAGAGCTGTCCCTGGCTTAACTACCTTGGAGCCATCTGATGAAACACTTCCTCTGCTATTCATCACGAAACCCAGCAAAACCACAGTTTGTGTAGCATCCTAACCGTGTCCCTCCCACACAATTGATTTTTGGTCCCTAATGAAGCGCAGGCTGATGACAATTATTCATCTTGCAAAAATATATGGGGTTTTAAAGTTATGGTACTTGGGAAGTTGTAAAAAATGTATGCCTTCCAATTTAATATTAGCAATCTTTTTCCCCCGCTTTTGATATAAGCAGGGTCATCACAGTAACACTACTCACCATCAAGCAGAATTGCCCAGTAATGGCCCAAGCATATAGTTTTGCTACTATTAGTAGGGGGAAATGCACGGAAGGACTGAAGCTTAACCATTTGTAAAGCAGGCCGATCCCGTTTCTGTTCAAAAAATGAAACTCTGCCTCAGAGTATGCTACAAATAAAAAAAAAATGTTTTTCTTTAAAAAGAGCAGCACAATTGAAATTAAAAGAACGTAACTTCAATTGGGGGGAAAAAAGTGTAGGCCATTAAAGTGCATGAATATCTAATCCACAGATCAGTTAAGATGGATTTGAGTCAATTTAGTCCTTTTAAATTCTTTTGCTTAACAGATTCATTTTTGGCAGGATGGACTTCTTTGAAATGATTCAGCCTAATGTTTGAAGGCTGTGGTTTTCTTTCTTTTCTTTTCTCTTTTTAAGAACACAAGGCATTGTAAATTAGCTCATTTATGAAGTAAGTAATAGAAAGCTAATGCATTTGAGGGGAAATTGTATTTTTCTGGCTAGGACTGGAATTCTTAAGAGATGATATATTATACCCCCTGACTTTCAAAGCACATAGGACAGGATCCACTTAATTGTATTTAAAAGCTGTTGATTTCCACCACTGTACCTTTTATCAGTCAAATACTGCTTTTTTTTCCTTGCTGTGATATACTGAGTCATGGGTGTACAAAGTGCAGCTATCCAGATGTTGTTGCACTATGTGTTTCAACAGGTGGAACCAAGATGGTCGTAAGACAACAGCTTTTATGGAACCTTGCCTGAGCCTTTTTTTCATTTAGGTCTCTCAGCATCCGGTAGCAATAGCACTTAGACTTATATACCACTTCACTTTCCAGCCCTCCCTAAACAGATTACAGAGTCAGCATATTGCCCCCAAGAATCTGGGTCCTCCTTTTTACCGACTTTAGAAAGATGGAAGGCTGAGTTAACCTTGAGCCGGTCAGGATTGCACTGCTGACAGTTGGCCGAATTAGCCTGCAGTACTACATTCTAACCACTTTCGTTACCACAGCTCCCTTACTACAAACCATGCAAGTAGGAACTGCTAGGAATTGTGGTTGCAGTTTTAGATTTTAGAATTGTTGCCCAGTATAGCAATCTTATGCACATCTATTCTGAATAAAATCCGCTGAGTTCAGCGGAGATGTTTCCAACTAGTTGTAAGGGATTGCAATCCAAGTGAATTGGTTAATATTGGTACATTTTATGTACATGTTTATACGCATATATAGGCATGTGGTCAGATATTCTGACTCAATCGGCACCTATCCAGTATAAAGAACCAATGCCCTAGTTAAGCTACTTCTTTTACTTTGTTTAATATTTGACATTTGCTTCATTGGGTTTTAATCTCTGCCCTAACCTAAAAATGTCCCAAAGCTGGTTTAACATTTGTATAAGCCTAAAAATGAATGGATGCCTATACAGTAGAAGGATAATCCATTGCAATGATTGTAAAGATTAGGACACTTTACTGATTAAGGTTATTTTCAATCTATATGTTTTTTCTAAACATACATCCCTTAAAGGAAAGGCAAAATATAAATGCCATTTAGATACATATTCTGTAATGCCTAAGAATATATATTGAAGGCTAGATTTATTGCACTTGGCCTTTTTAATATTCTTTGTTGTGATTGGATGATTTGAAATGCTCTATTCATATTCAAGTCAATAAACATGGTAATCTTGAGCAGCTGGCCAATCAAACAACAGAATATTGAAAAGGTCAAAACATGGTGGTGATTTATATTGCATACAAAGAAGTGCAATTCTAATAGTTCATCCATTTGACAAGAATAGAAGGAAGAAAATAAAACAACCAAACATGAATCCTCTGTTCTGCCAACAACATTAACAAGGACGGAATATGATTCAGAAAGATCATTTGTAGTGTTATTATTTCAGAAAGATTTTTCTGGTGCACAACTTTACTTCTTCAGGTTTCTTAAATCAGCCCTGAACTTGTTTATCTTGTTTCTGTAAGCAAAAAAGTCCATACTTTAAAGTATTATATCTCATTTAATGTTACTAAATGAATGCTTATAAGTCGAGGATTATTTACCATTTTCTTACTTGACTCCTGTGGTGAAAAATGCTTTGTGTCCAGGATCAGAGACACATTTTTACATGGTTTTATCTCTAAGAGCCCAATGACAATCAAAATCTGCATCTTGCACAAGCACACAGTAAGGAGACAACATTCCGCCAGGCTGCAGCAGTGTCTCACCTGGCCAAAAGGAGAAGATGAAAAAAAAAAAGCCCATTAGTACAACTACGATAGAGGCAGGGCTAAGTAATCTTCATGGTTCCGCTAAAACCAACAAGTTGAAACTACAATGAGACACCTAGTTTCCATTGACATTCTTGTTTTTCAGAAAAAGGTATTTTTGGCTTGTAGGTATCCGCAAGTAGAAAGAATGTGCAGAGAAACACTAAAGTTTGGAATATAACTTTCCTATGAAAGGCTGTAGAGGGGAGATTCAGGATTTTGTGCATAAATGTCTTGCTGAACCAAAATCAACTCCACTGTTGTAGGGACAAATAGGAGAGGAGGATGTCCTGTGCTCCCATACAAAATGCATGACTTTAACAATTTAACACAGTTGGAAAGGACCTTGCCGGTCATCTAGTCTTAGACCCTACATGTGCCTCTACCTAAGTTCGAACTCACAACCTCCTGCTTGTGAGGCAGGAGCTCTACCTCTAGGCCACAGCAGCTTCCCGTGTCTGTATGAGTCCAGATGTATGCATATAGCACTTAGCAATAGCACTTAGAGTTATACACCGCTTCATAGTTCTTTACAGCCCTTTCTAAGTGGTTTGCAATGTCAGCATGTTGCCTCCAATAATCTGGGTCCTCATTTTAGCGGCCTTGGAAGGATGGAAGGCTGAGTTAACCTTGAGCCATTCAGGATTGCACTCCTGTTATCTGGGTATATATGCCTGCAGTACTGCACTTAACCACTGTACCACCAAGCCTCCCGATATATTATATAATGTAATAACAAATACATAATTATATGTATATAATTCTCCTCTTTGAGCTGATACTGGTGTGGCTGTGCTCCATTGCACAGGGCATCTACCTCATAAGGAGAATAAATTCAGAAACACAACAATCTATTCATGATAGTTACTCTTGGTTATCTTTAGGAAGGTTGTTGTGGGGGGACAGCTCAGTACTTAACTGTGTTGTTTTGTGAGGATAGTTGTGTATGGGATTCTGAAAAAAACCCCAAACCATCAGTGTCCCAATGGATTCATTTTGCTTCCATTTCTGTTAGCATGAAGGCACTAAGTTTATTGTTCCAGAGTGAGACCTTATATATAGACACACACATGTTGGTCAAACTACATACTTTTCTATTGCAGAGTGTATCCTCCAGAGCTTCCCTGAAAGCTAGTTTTCACACCTTCCTTCCAAAAGATTTTTGCACTTTCCTCCAGTGCTTCTTTCACATAGATTGATGTCTCCTGTTTGTAATGCTTTCAATTCTTAGGTTAGGTGTCCCCCTAAATTCAGCTTGATTGATCTAGCATATCCAGCCTTATTTTCTAAGAAACTGTGTGTATTCTTTGCAAGCACTGCTGTGTTGAACAGGATCTTGTTCAAAGCTGTGAATGTAACCTGAAATAGTGGCTAAATATCCCAAGCTTTTAAAAAAAATCAAGACAGGTTAAGCATGAAAGTATGAATTTCTTTGGAAGACTTAATGCAGCAATATGTGTAGAATTATGTAGACAGCTAAGGAAGCAAATAGTAAAGAAAGCTTGGAAATAAACAACCGATCAGTGAAATGGCTTGCCTTCAGAAGTTGAGGGAGCTCCATCATGGAGGTTTTTAAGAAGAGATTGGATAATCACTTGTCTGAAATGGCATAGAATCTTCTGCTTGATCAGGGGGTTGGATTAGAAGACCTCCAATGTCTCTTCCAGCTCTGTTATTTTATTAAGCAGATGTAGGAGAAACTTTGGGAAATGCCTAACATAAAGTGAACTAGCAAATTGTAGAGAAGTGGATAGAATTAAATAGATAAGATTGAGGTGGCGGAAGTGAAGGAGGACTTCTTTTCAAATGAGAACATCTAGCCAATCTTGGCAGAATAAGGAGGAAGGGAAGAAATAACTAAGAAGTGTCATATCTGATCAATACTTGGATGGGAGGTCCTCAGATATGCCAGGATCCTAGACGAGGCTGGGTTGTCAAAACAAGAAACTGACAACAGTGAATCACTTTTATGCTGTGGCCAAGCAAACTACAAAGAAATTTAACTTGTCCCCAGGGAATCTATCTTTCTTTGGCCTGATTTTTAAATATTTGCAAACTCTTGATTGTCTGACAGCATCCCAAGTTTACTTGGCTAAAATATATTATTCCCATGCTTCCCAAACTTTTCTAATCTGATTCTTCCCTAGATTAGGCCGTTCTAAATTAAACTTTGCTTCCAAAGATTAAATTCCAAAGGTTAAAAATCTGATGTATTTTACTTTTAAGTGACTTTATTTTGCATGAAAAATGATGGCATTCAGCATTTGCCACAATATTCTTTTCATTTTTAGGTTAATTGTGTTTATTTAACAAATGTGAATTGAAATTACACATATGGTGGTATCAAAGTTGTTTCTGTGTGGCGCTTTTGCAAAGGGTAAAAGTGTTTGAATGCTACAGAAAAAAACCTCTAAACAACAAAGATTAACAGATGTACATAAACTGAAATGTTTGAGAGCTAAGCTTAGATTCTGTGTCTTCTGGTTATAAATTCATTTTTCAATCTCTAGTGAATCTGATATCATAGGGAAGTAAAATATTGTTCTCAACAAGGATGGGATGCCATGAACCACCAACACCCCCCACTTCCACAACCTCTGATTGTCTGGAATAATCACTGCTTGCTTCTTTGAGAATAAAGAAAGAAGCATACTTCTTTCCATGAAGTAAGGAAAGGATTTCAAGATGGATAGGAGAGTGATGGGATTGAACTACTGATGCCATGTTGTCCCATAGGATGTCCCTAAAGATACCCTACGCTTTGACTACAGGCAGGCTCCTCAACTTTGAGCTTTATCAAAGTACAAAATATGTGACTCACAAAATACACAAGAATTGAGGCCTTTGAACTATGCTGCTGGAGAAGACTCCTGTGAGTCCCTTGGACTGCAAGGTGATCAAACTGGTCAGTCCTAGAGGAGATAAACCTGATTTTCTCTTTAGAAGACCTGATCCTGAAGATGAAACTCAAGTACTTTGGCCACCCAATGAGAAGGAAGGACTCACTGGAGAAGAGCCTAATGCTGGGAACGATTGAGGGCAAAAGAAGAAAGGGATGGCAGAGAATGAGGTGGCTGGATGGAGTCACTGAAGCAGAAGGTGTGAGCTTAAATGGACTCCCGGGGATGGTAGAGGACAGGAAAGACTGGAGGAGTTGTCCATGGGTTTGTGATGAGTCAGACATGGCTTTGCAACTAAGTACAACAAGAGATGGATGGGATGGGGAATGTCTTCTTACCCTGTCAACCACCTCCATCAATGAGCTGCCAACTAAATGGCCATCTTCATGGTCATGTTTTCTTACATGCTGATTGGAGGAAATATGTAAATTGCATTCTATTTTAAATATAGTAAATATCTTGAAAGATACTGTGCATAGTTCAAATGTCCTTAATACCACTGATATATTGATGTCCTTCCATGTAAGCCCTCAAGAAGTATTCAATTTAGTCCACTTATCTTATCTAGCTTCTTTTGTTTATTTTTGTCTAACAATTATATACCCCAAGAATATAAAAATGCATTTTAAAGTAAGCTTCTGAGTATTATTTATATTTGACTTCTTTAGTATTTTCATGTATAGCCTATTGGCATTTGAAAGGATCAAACAATTTTCCTTGTTCCAGAGGGACTTGACATACCTTTAATTCTTCCCTTTGGGTATATATGTGCATAACATGTAGGATTCTGGGGGTTCCTTAAAAACCATCAGGGAGCAGAGCCATTCCTAAATAAAGAAAACTAAATATATATATTAAAAAAGCATCTTGAATTTTGATCTTCTTCTTTCTTGCTGGAATCAACCAGATTACATCAATGTAGAAAGTATGAGCTTTGGGCACTAACTTTCCCTGGCTAAGATATTAATATTTTATATGAGCCTAAAGCATACCCAATTAAAGCAAGATCTGAAACAACTACTAGTAGATTTTACAAGAGGAAGCACTGCGGATTTTAGACCACCCTAAATTCTTATCCTTCCTCTCTCACATACACCCCACCAACCCTACACAAAAAAATCCCTATAGGATAATGATATTAAGAAGCTGGCAAGAAGAGGTGAAAGCTTCTTTCCTAGGGGGAAAACCCCCTAATTTTTTTTAATTTGCTGCCCAGCTCTATGATATACTAAAAATCTATTACACATATCAAATCCTGTGAGAGTTTTAGTGCACCTAAATATGCCTGGATGCCAAATTGATTGTGTACACCTGTTTTTTTTTTAAAGAGCAAAATCTTTGTGCTCATGACAAACCATTCCTGGTGACCAAACTCCCATCACTGTTTTCTGCTGCATCTTGTTTCCATCAATAGCAAAAGGATGTAAGTTCTGCTTAACTGAAGGTCAAAAAGGTAAGCTGAGAGAACAGACAGAAAACTTGTTTTCTTACAGATATACCCTTGATGGAGTCTCAGCCAATTTATCACCGGCTAACTTAATTTCTGTTTACTATTATCTGTGTTTCTTGATCCCCCAAACTACTTTGGATGTTTCCTTTTATCTCCAGCTGACTTGATTCTCTATTTTTAAATGACATGTTTTCCCAACTTAATTAATGTAGGTAGTCTAGAGACCAGAAAAAAAAACCCTGTCTTAAAATTCAGCTGCTTTCAAGGGTCAGGGAGAAATTCTGTGAGCATATCTAAAAATATATGTATAAATAAATCCAGCCATGCCTGCAATTATAATCTTTGATATACAAATCTGGAATAGATATATTGCTATTTTAGAATTCTTTAAAGTCCTGTTTCACAGCAATTAATAATTTTGCAGGTGCTACAGATTGTTTGCTTCTGTTTCCTTTTCCGTAATAGTTTCCAGTCATGACCTGTTTAGCGTTACAAGTCTTCTTAGCTTTTCTCTCAGGACAAAACACCCTCCCTGTCAGGAGGTCACACAGGGGTGAAATTCAGCAGATTCTGACAGGTTCTGGAGAACCGGTAGCGGAAATTTTGAGTAGTTCGCAGAATCAGCAAACACCACCTCTGGCTGCCCCAGAGGGAGAGAGAAAGGGGATTTTGCAATATTCTTCCCCTGCCACACCCATCAAGCCACGCCCACAGAACCAGTAGTAAAAAAAATTGAATTTCACCACTGAGGTAACAATCATGAATGATATAACAAGTGTGTTTTTTTCTGGCTAGCTAAAGGGCACCATAGTTTAAAAACAGGACACCGTGTCAGGCATAATAAAATAATGCATTCGTATTTTCTTGAATCCATAGATTTCTTAATATAGGTAGTTCTTGACTTATGACTTATCACAGGACCTAGTTATTTGCGGGATCGTATCCTGTCCCATACATCCCTTCGGCCGATTCGCTCCCACAGAGAGGGACTTCTC
>JAPKID020000956.1:0-15983 GCA_026931265.2 Tropidonophis doriae | reverse complement strand
CCGATCTCCATTCCTGCATTCCTGGAAATTTGCAGTACTGCTTCCCTGGACTTGAAGTCAGAAGTGATGCCCCAACCTCCATAAAGTTACAATATGGACAAAATGGATGCCCTTTCCTCTTTTTAAAATAACACTCTAAGAAAGGATTCTTCAAATTTGGCAACTTTAAGATTTATGGACTTCAACTCCCAGAATTCCGTAGCCAGCCATGCTGGGAGTTGAAGTCCAAAAGTCTTAAAGTTGAAAAGTTTGGAGGGACACCCCCCCCTCTAAGACAACGAAACTTTGTTATTCCTGATTGGTTGCCAAGAGTTTTATTTTTCCAGGCTGATGGTCCCTCCTCATAGTCTAGATTAATGAATTAGAGATAACTGACAGATTGAGTTATTTTCCCCCCTTAAACTATTTCATGTTTTCAAATTCTTGGTATGGGTTCCCCCCCCCCCCATTTACAACAAATTCAACTGGATCTGAGCCAATACATTGAAAATAATATAGCATGGCTCTACCCAGAATCAATTTTGGCTTGATTGTACTTCTCCAATAGGAAATGCAAAATTACTCAATGTATGCATTCTGGGAACCTCTAAATGGAACTGCTGCAATTGTAGTTTATTGGGATTAATTTTGAAAGCTCTGGAGAATTCACAATTGCCCTTGCATCTATACTGCTGAATGGCACTAATCGGAAACAACATAATTCTATTCCTGAACCAGTTGCTATTGTTGCCAATAAAAGTGGGGGCAGCCACGTGTCATGTTGCAAATGGGCTGCCTCTGTATATTTGAAAGAATGCCTTCTCCTACATATACAGTATATTCTATTATAAGGGATAAAAAAAATATGCCAAGGATTTCTATTTTGCAAGATGTGCCTGATGACAGCATAGTCAAGGGCTTTCTTTGTCGTCACAGTTACACTCTGAAACGTCTTGTTGAAACAAACCATGCGTATTACCTTTGTTTCTGTCTTTGAAGGTCAAAACAAGACCTTCCTTTTTTGGATATTTTTAACGACTTAACCACTTTAATGTACATTGTATTCTTCATGCTGTTCCTTCATTCTGTTTATTATTCCTGTTTATTACTTTGTTTTATTGCTTTTTGAAGGCATTTTATCTAAGGTTTTTTTGTCAGTCATTTGGTCTAGTAGTTTCATGCAGAGCATGAAAACTTGTTAGGGCAATAGTAAATTGTCTTATTCTAGGAAGTTGTATGGAGAGTGTATCTACTTGTCTGTCTATCACAAGGAAAAGGGTTCCAGAGGATTGACAAACCTGAAAAAAGGGGTCCTTGGTAGTTCTGAATTTGTTTATTTTCTAGCAGATGTCATTACCCAAACTAGGAAACATCATCAGTGCTAGCAAGGAATGTTGTTTGCTGTCAGTTTATATTCTAGTGCAGGGGCGTTAAACTGCTGGTCCACAGGCCAGATGTATTACATGCAGGCCACACCCATCCCAGCTTCGTGAAGGTGGAAAACATTGTGATATGTGACCTGATTGCAATGTGACACCATGAGTTTGACACCCATGTTCTAGTGGCTTGCTTGTCAATGTTGGTAGAGGTAGTCTTAGACATTCTTTGGTTAGTCTTTTTGCTGTTGACTTCTTAGTCTGTTTTGTTTATTAGGGTATTGTTTACTTGAATGATGGTCTGATGTTAACCTTGGAGTTAATCTATGCTGATCTGGGTGCTGATTGCTGGTTGAGAAGTGCTTGGATCTTTTTGTTCTCTTTTTTGGTTTGGTTGATCATCTCTTTTGCATAGATGTTGTTAATGTCTATGTGTATATTGATGGCTGATTTGTCAGAGTGCTAGGCTTCCAGAAATTCCCTGGCATTTTTGGGACTTGGCTTGGTCTAGGATGGTCACATTTTCCCAACTGAAACTATAATTAAATCTGTCTATATGTTGTGAAATTAAAGAATTTTCATCATGTCTTCTGACTCCTAGT
The DNA here is from genome assembly GCA_026931265.2 of Tropidonophis doriae. Classification (NCBI taxonomy): domain Eukaryota; kingdom Metazoa; phylum Chordata; class Lepidosauria; order Squamata; family Natricidae; genus Tropidonophis; species Tropidonophis doriae. Next base: position 14,026 of record JAPKID020000956.1, on the reverse strand, counting down.
TGGTGTTTGTGGATGCATTCTGCCAGTGTTCTCCCTGTTTGTTCTACATACTGTGTTTCCCCAAAAATACAACAGGGTCTTATTTTCTTTTGACCCTACAAATGTTGCTTGGGCCTTATTATCAGGGAGGGCTTATTGTTTTGGGGTTGCTGGGCGGCTGCTCCCTTGCGAGTGGGTTCCTGAAGAGCCGGGCACAGCCTCAGGGGCAAGATGACCATGCTCATGAGCAGCCACCTGGCAAACCCTCTCTCCAGCCAGGCAGAGCATCATTCACTGACCTAGGGAGTATCCCTAAGGTGCCAAGTCATCTGGCGCTCTGCCCACCCCCCCCCAGCTCCTGCAGCTTGGCACATTCAGGATGCTCCTTAGATCAGTGCATGGAGCTCTGCCCAGCTGGAGACGGGGGTTGTGTGAGTGCCTGTTTTGCCCCCAGCTCACATGTCTCCCAGCCTCACCATGCCCTCGGTCAGCTCGCCTTGCAGGATCAGGGCGCCGCTGCCGCTGCTGCAGCCACTGCCAAACTCTGAGCAAAACTTCTTCAGCCTGTCCGTAACCATAGAGCACACTCCTAGAGTGGCCACTGCTAAAAGAATTGGGAGTCAAGTTACAGAGTTTGGAAGCCAGAGAAGAAGTTTTGCTCACAGCTTGGCGGGGGCAGCAGGGGCAGTGCTGTGGTCCTGCAAGGAGATCTGACCCAGGATATGGTGAGGCTGAGAGGCATGCAAGCTGGGGGCAGAACAGGTATTCATGCAACCCCCCTCACCAGCCAGCGAGAGTTTCATGCACTGACCTAGGGGGTATCCCAAATGTGCCAAGCTGTGGGAGCTGGGGGGGGGGCACAGTGCAACATGGCTTGGCACCTTCAGGATACTGCTAAGTCAGTGAGTGGTACTCTGCCTGGCTGAAGGGGGAGTGTCCAGGGGGCTTATTTTTGGGGGGGAGCCTTATATTTTTGCCCACCCAAAATGTGCCAAGGTTTTAGTTTCAGGACAGGTTGTATTTTCGGGGAAACACAGTAGTGGTTGTTGCAGTCCTTATTATATGTTGTAGATGACACCTGTTTTTTCTGCTGGAGTTGTTGGGTCTTTTGATCTGCTTAGTATGATTTGAAGGACTCTAGTTGGCTTGAAATATACATAGGGATGGCGTTGGTTTTGAAAGATGCATAAGGACAATTGGCTAATTGGTTTTGGAAGATACATAATCATGAGCTGAAGCATGGCAGTGTAGAATAGTTTTTAAAAGTATTTGAAGTATTTGAAACAAAGGTTGGGTATCGGCATTCAGAAAAATATGCTTTCTCTAAAACTGATTTTGATTTCGTTTATCCTTCTGTGCTCCAGAATATTTTGCCTGCTCACAAATGGTGGGTGCAGACTCCCCCACCAAAGAAAACACAAAATAAGGAACTTGTCCCACTTCATTCCTTTCCATTTACCATTTTACTTTACCTTTCTCTGGACATAAGTCAGCTCTTCTTTTTCTTTGTAATGAAGTGCCAGACTCTGCAACATCCTTCTAAATAAAGGGTATGTTTCATGTTTTGCTGTGTGGTATTTTCTCATTTATTTATTTTTGAATTGAAATATAATTGCAGGAATGTTCTGTATAGTTGCTGCAGATTTCTTTTTTGTCGATGCTGCTTTCAGCGTTATAGCTATAATTCCTCTTGTCAGAAAGGAAGACAGACAGTACTCCTGTAATGTTAATCTGACCATCCAGTACCGAAATTAAGATTTCTCTTTATTAAACAACCATTCCTTGTGTTACAGGAAGAATAATTCTTTTGAGTATCTTTTTTTTTTCTTCCAACAGGAAACCATAATGAAATGAACTCAATGAACTCAATAGATCAATATCAATTAACAAAGAAATAATGTTCAGTTCTGAGACAAGAATATATAGCATGACCAGAAATAGCAAAGATTGTTAGGCAAGTTAATTTGCATGCTATTATAAGCCCCCTGCACCAGTTTTGCACATAGCAATCTACCTAAAAAGGAAACACAAGCTACAGAAAATACACATGGTTAACAATAGTGCAATATAATCCATGCAAATTATCTTCCCATGGCAAATAATTTATTTACTAAGATGGAGACAGGTCTTTTTTCATGTCCCAAATAGTTTTCTGTTTATGAACAATTGCTAGCTAATTCTTCTCACTCCCATTTCTCCTTTAAACTAGCTTCAGCCAAGGATAACAAAAACAAAATCAACGCTTTTGGCAAATGCAAGTTCCAGATTATTAAAATATGCCCCGGATAAAACTTTCAAATAAGGGGCATTCGGTTCTCATTTCAGAACACCTAGAGATCTTCTTTCTAAGCTCAGAACTTTTCAAGCTTTGGAATATTTTGCATGCGACTGAAAAAAAAGTGTTTGGGTGGAACTCATACTCATCTTTCTTTAACCACAGTACAACATGTCCTAATTTTTATATACATGTCTGTGAATTCATCTTCATCCCTAGTCCACAACTGACTTATGTTACAATTGTTTTTACACTTCTAATTTTAGAAAAGGGTGTTCTTTCTTCTCCTGACCCTTCTTGTCTTAGGCACAATCTAGGATACAATCATTGACAGCGCAATAGTCAAGACATAGACATAGTCAGAAGTTGGGATCTGTCCAGTTTTATTGGCCATTCTGATTTCCTATGGGGATACCTCTTTCTTTCTCTGGAGGATGGAAGATTATGTATAATGAGCAACTCTCCCCCTCCCCAATCTTCTATTTCAGTCCCAGGTCTTGACACACGGATGCATGCATGCATCTAGCCATTGATCAACATTTGTCTCCTCTCTGAGCTTCAAACTCACCCCACTTCAGGGACAGTGATTGGTTGCTGTCCTTTGTATCAGCAGGAAATGCTCTGTGGGAAAGGAAACTAAGCTAAAGGAACCGATGAGTCACTTTTCTTCATTTATCCCACATTAAAACTGTAAGGATAGTACATTCACCAGCTTGGACACTGAGACAAAATAGGGCTTGGCAGTCTGGATGGCAAATTTTTGGCCATTATATATTTCTGCTGGCTGAAGGATGGGTTGCTTGCACTCTGTGCTCTACATAGGAAAAGTTGAGTATAAAAATAGGAATAAATATGCACTGAAAAGTATATGTTTGATAAAAACTGTGTATGAAAATGATTGTACGATTTTGTATAACAAGCTTTTTACAGACTAATGTGGAAATTACAGATATGGGCCAGAGAGACTTATTCTTTTACCTCAGGGGCAAATGTGTCCTTCAGTTTGTCAAATCACATCCCTTAAATTATTTTACTTCAGGGAAGAAAATAGCCCGACTGATCCTAGTCATATAAAAGCGGGAATATACACTCTGTATCTTTATTCAGTGATTACATGTGTAGAAGGATATACATGCAGAGAAGTAGCTTTGTTCTTTTTACACAGAAGAAGATAAGTTATTGTGGAATCTTCACACAAAGAAAGGAGAAAAAGGCTTGCTCTGGGCATCTAAAAAAACTCTTCTATCAGCTGAGGCACATGATAATTGACATGTCTCCGGCAGGACTGCCTGACCACATGGATTTCAAACAATTACTTTCCTCAGCTGTTAGATTTTCAGATGTGATCTATAGAGCGATGCTGACAGTAGATTTTCTGCCAGCAATAAAGGTGGCCTGATTCAGAGAATAATTATTGTATGCAAATGAATGTGATTTTCCTCTGCCCTTTTATGGATGATTCTGCTCTGCCATTCATCAGGGCCACAAATTTCACTTGGTAGGAGATGGAATTAAAGAGACAGGGGCCTCTGGACCTTTGCCTCTGAGTTACTAAATCCATCCATAACTATCTTCATAAATAGATGTGCACATGGTACAAAGTAATGACAAATATCCATTTGTTTAAAAAAAAATTGAGACATTGTGCTTCAAAATTGGCTCAGGATATACAAGAAGATTGCCTTAAAGTCCATAAGTGTAATAGCCATCCCTTTCTCACACACATACATCCAGTCAGTTGTGAAATAGACTGCCTAGTTTTGCCTGTCTGTTTTTAAAGGATTAAACACAAAGAACTGCTTTGTCTCTGAGCATGATTCTGTTCTGATCTTCATGCGGAATTATGAATAATAAGTGAAAATAACAGGCAAACATAATTAAGTGCCTCCCTTTTCAATATTGGCCTCAGAATGCGATGGCAAGTTCACATGAGAAGTGTAGTACAAAATGTATCTTTGTTAAGTACCAGGTTCTGCATAATTCCCAGCTTGCAGTGCACATCCTTCTCCAAGTATGGGAGAAAGGTTGATTGAGTATAAATGGAACAGGTCCACCTGTCAGTGGCTGTCTTGTTACTCATATTGTAACAGTATCCTGATATCATAGTAGATCTAAACTGCTTTTCCCCTCCTCAGTGATACTATAAATCAGAAAGAAGCTGTTTTTTGCCTGCATGTGTTTCTTGCCTATGTGTGTATATGTATAAATGTACATCCACAATGCAGGAAGCACCACTAGAGGCCATCATATACTTATCTAAATAAATGCTAAATTAATGTGTTTCCTTCATGGAGAATGCAACCTCCAGCATTGTCAGAACAGTATTATTGCACTGAACAAATAGTTCCCTCTGGTTTGCTGCTGCACAAAATATTTTTTTAAAACCAGGAAAAGCTTACAATAAACATTACAAACCACAGGAATAAATACTCATCAGACCCAAACATTTAATAGAGATTGTTAAAAATGCACTTACTACTTAGGATGAGATTACATAAAATACTATATTGTGACCTAGATAGCTTAGGTGACATCCATAAGTCAGGCTAATGGTATTAGAGTAGAAATTTTAATTCACCTTCTTGAATTGGGCATGCCATGTCATAGCTAGTTCCTAGTGAATTGTGATATATTTATTTTTAAACACTACCACTTTGCCCAAACAGAAATATGGAATATTTTTGTCAAGTATCAGTGGTCATTTTATCTCTGTATTTTTTTAAAATATTGCTATGCCGATATGGTAAATTTGCTAGGGCAAATACTGTGCTATCAGGCTCACCAACATACCTGCTGGCAGCTTTTATCTTTCTAAAATTTTTCTCCCACTTGCTTATATTTTCTAAACATTTTATTCCACTCTCAAAACTCACCCTGGGTAAGAGAAAATGGTGGAAGAGGAGGTTGTTGGGAAGAATTTTATCAAATAAACTCACATTTTAACCCTGTTTTCTTTTGCCTCTTCTCAGCATGCTTAGAGTGCCTTTTACTGCTCAACAGCAGAAAAAAAATTCATAATACTTCTTTGGACAATTTGAAGGGGCAGCTTACTAGATTGGAGAAGGTAGGAGAAAGAAGGAAACTTGTAGAGGTTGACAAGATGTTGCTTTCCTGGGTGGAAAATCAGAAGCAAATATAAAGTGGCATTCTGCTTTATCACATCTAGACTCTTCAACAATCGTTTCTAAGAAATATCTTCATTTTAAACTTTAAGAGTTATAGCTGGATATGGAAGGGATTGAAAAAGTCCTACCTTATGAAGGCCTCTTGATATAAGTCTGAATGAGCAGCAATAGTCCTGATTTTGTTGGATATCTGTTAGGTTTAATGGCAATCTTCTCTTTCAATCTGCCAATTCTACTTGGGGACCTGGTGGTTGAATGTTTAGAGTTGTGCCTTCATTATGCTGGCAAATGCTGGTAAATTTGGTAAATAAAATAATTTGGTAAATAAAATAAGCAGGCCTGGAATGTATGACCAAAACCTTCCTGGATATGGGAAGGAATATCAGAATATCATAAATCTGCCCAGTTGGGTTTTAAGTCCTACATGCTATAGTCTCAAAAATGAGGAGGAAGGCTGGTAATCATGACATATAGTCTGTGATCAAGGTTAGTGTTTTCAAAGTGGTTAGCATGACTGCCTAGATTGAGATGTAGGAATAAATAACAAACCCTACATTCTGCTGAAGATGTTACTTAGCATGATAACAAAACATTTGGAAACCAACCCACAAGGTCAAAGAATGAACCTCCACTCCCACTTTCGACCCAAACTACAAATATTCACTACTATTGCAAATAAACAAGATATGATCTTGGCCACCCTGCTGCTCATCAGAATATATTCCTCACTTCCTAGATCTGATCTGGAAGTTTGTCCACCTTCACTGGGGATCTTCAGTCTTCATATGGCTGAGTCTAGCAGAATCTAGGAATTCATGCCTGCATGGTAAATATGGGCTTTCTCAGATAATCTCAGGCTGAACACATGAACATTGTCACATATTAGGTCTTTCTTTCATTTTGAAACAGATGCTATATGATCTTGGTATGGAAATTATCACAATCAGATTATTTCCTGGTTATGATTGACAGCCATGCAGTTTTCATTGTGGTTAACAAATGAACCTGGACAAATAATTCTAATATTTGACACAATGTCTTTGAAAACAACTTAGCAAACTGAGTTCCAAGTTCTGATGCCATGATGCAATGGGTTGCTAAACAGCTTGCTCAGCCCTTGCTGGTTTTACATTCAGCCAAGGTCCAATGAATCAGTGGGAAAATCCCATAACATTCCATGATGCTAGAGTGGAATTTCAACTACATTTTAAAAAATAAATAATGGGGAAGTTATTCTTTAAAGAATGGGTTTAACCTGCTTCAAAGCTCTAATACAAGCTAAAATTATTGGACAGAAAAGACTGAGTACACTCATACTTTTAATGGGCAATTGGAGAATGTTGTGAAATTAAATCTGTACCCTAAGCACTGCTTACTGTTGTGAAGATGAGTCTTTATGGAACAGGCATTAAAAATGATGGCATTATCATTCAACCAGCTTTCACACTAACACGTCTCTCCCTGTCTCTCTCTCTTTCTCTTTTGCAAGCAAAATTGTATGCCAGCTGGAAGCATTCTTTTCTAACCTCATTGTATCAGTACTTTCAATATATGGAATACTGACCATATATTTTAAGAATACATATGTACACTAATATTGGAAATATTGTCTTCTCTGCACTGGAGTGCATCCTTCAGTTTGAGATAGCATCTGTCAAATGAGTTTTTCTATCAATATAACACTGTTTCAACACTTAATACAAAGCCGAGCAAAGGTGTTCACAGAAGGCAAGGGATGCACATTCATTAAAAGACAGCAGCATTGGGTTCATTTTTATGCCCAGAAGTTCTGTCAGTGGTAGCACTTTCTTCCTTCTTGAGTACTTTGTCACCCATCTCACACTTAGCTTTGGTAATATTTATATGAGCCAAGCTGGTGACAATTACAGGACCACTGCCTTGGCAATGTAAATTAAAGTAGATATCAGAAATCAGAGATTCTTCCAATTTTGACAGGCTTCAATTTACTGTTTCTCACCACTGACCATAATGAGAAGGTCCGATGAAGGTGGGTAACCAACAACATCTGGGGAAGGAATGTTTTTTCTACCTCAGTATCAAAGTAACATCCATGTTATATATTCTTCTGTTTCAAGAGCACAACTGCAGAATAAATTAAAAGTGCTGAAGTGTTTCTTTTTCCATCCTTGATATTTGTAAACTCATTAGCAGTGGCAATTCTCATGAGCTAAGCTTTATCTTGCATGTCATCGAAGGATGCCATGTTCTTCTTCCTCTCCTTGTTAGTAGCGGCAAACTCATATTACCTCTGCAAAAATATTGTCCTCGACTTTTGAAATTTAGTTAGAATTCTTTCTTGCCAACAACCTCTCAAATTCAGGACAAGAGTACAGATGTGGATACTTCCCCTCTCTATACAAAATAAATTCACCTCTCATGAATTCCTGCTTGAAAGAGATATCTACATTTCTGCTAATTTTATGTAGATAACTTCTGAGAATACAATATTTTGTAATCCTCTGGCATTACAGTTAGAGACATAAGCAACCATTCCCATTTTAGTGCTACATTAGAACTTTGTGGTACAGAGAATGTCCTCTGTTTTTCTACTGTTCAGGCTGTGGTCTTTCATGGCAAAAGAATTCATGGTTGTTTAATTCACATTATAAGTGAAAGGAACCAACTGGATGAGTTTGGTTGTCTAGTATTGGAAAAGAAAAGAATCAGATATCAGACTTCAGAAGTTGTGGTTGCACCATCACTGGAGATTTTTAAGAAGAGATTGGACAGCCATTTGTATGGAATGGTAAAGAGGGTCCTGTTTGGTCAAGGAGGTGGACTAGAAGACCTCCAAGATCCATTTCAAATCTGTTATTCTATATTCTGTAAATATTACAGGAGATATTTCTCATAACTAGTAAAAGTATGGAAGAAAATATATAGGAAGCAATTGATGTCACCCTATATTACCATTTATAGCCAGATCTCTTCTTTCCATTGCTCAGTTGCTTCTTTCATTGTAGGGTGACAGAATTGGAAAGGCCATTTAAGTGACCAACTGCAACCTCTTTTTAATGCAGCAATTCAAATTACAAGAGAGCTTGTAACAGAAAGCTGTGCACCTTTTGTTTGAACACATCCAAGAAGGTCTACCATCTCATTCCAGGTGACAGCACCATGGAACTGGATATAGGAGGATTTTTATTTCAGGTGGACAATTATCCAATTGTTCTTCCTGGATAGAAAAGAGCATATCTATTACAACAGAGTGGGGAAAACAAGAGAGGTTATACTAGTGGTTTATTTTTTAATAAACTAAGATGGTTTGCTAAAAAGCTCAAGAGAGACAAGCCAATGTTTACTGGGCATTTCAGCATCCCTATCTATATTTGCTTTTTTTTCTTTCTTATGCAGAAATTAATTGCTTTTGCAACTGACTTTCCTGATCCTGCGACCCACAATCTTTCTTCTGATGTAAATGCTTCTGATTCCCAAACCTTCCAGACAAGGGTTGTGCTACCACAAGTTACCTCAGAGTTTCTTTTATCTGTTACCCATAATTCCCTAAAGTGAACAAAAAAAAATTCTCTGAAACACACACAGACACCTTGCAGGAAAGCAGTTAAAAGAAATGTAGAGTATCTTTTCACTCAAACTGTCATGTAATATCTCCACATAATGTTTCATGGCACATGACAGGAAGGATATGACACGTCTTATCACTCGTCAAAAAAGACAACTGTGTCAAGCTAACTTTGCAATTGGATGCGGGGGGACGGGGATTTTGCATGATTTATACTTTTTAAAAAATAACCCACTTTTTTTTTTAAAAAAAGGCTTGTAATTCAGTTAAGTATGGAGAAGGCTATATTATATTTCAGACATAATTTCACATTTAGGTCATACATTTAAGAATGCATTTGTGACCATACCATTCCCTCCTCGTTCCTTTGAATAGTTTTTCTTTGTTTCTACAGTCTGTTTTTAAAATCTTGTTCTATAAAGAGAGTGATGAACTATTTGGAAAATGTAAGTAAGCTAATGCATTTTCACACACACACAAACACACACAATTCAAGCATCAGATAATACTGTAACATGCTGGCATATATCAAGTGAAACAGGGAGAATATTTCTCTTTCTCTTTCATCTCCCAAAACTTTTTTATTGCATTTAAGAAGCGGTTTTAGGATTCTTCAATTTTTCTTTTTGAGTTTTGCCAAAGTTGATGTTGTTACAGCCGATACAAATACACATGTGGCTCAGCAAAATCTTTAGCTTTCGGTAGAGGCTGCCCCTAAGAAATACTATTCAACAGAGTCTGTGCCTGTCACCACTTCCCGTCACATGCCTGGTAATTAAACTCTGACTGATTTATTGACTGACAGCCAACAAATCCCAACCCAGTTTTTCTGATATACATACTTCCCCAGGCAAAATTCACTCCAACAACAGCCCAGCTGAAAGAAAAGAGTAAGGCTGAGGGGAGAAAAAAGAAAGACAAAGAGTGACTGGTGGCAAATCAACATACAATTTCAAAAATCTGGTTAGAGCAGATGAAGGAAATAGATTTTGGGATTAAAAAACAGAAGCAGGGAAGAATGTTGTCAGATGAACATCTCTTTCAAAGCTAAGCTTTGAAAGGAAGGAGAGGAAAAAATAAGTAGCAAACATTATTACTTCAGCTTTAAGATTCATTTGAAACGGCTCACGTACAAAAGACTTCTGAAGAGGAAAACAAGACGTGCTTGCAGCTAATATTATAGTCAAGTTCCAATTTTACCTAAGGGAAAGCAGCTTTATTAAAAGTCATGACTGAAATTGCATGACAGGTGCCAATATTCTCCACCCTGACAGATGTGTCAGTTTGCAAATGCCATTTTCTTGTCAGCAGTCCCTAGATGGAGTTGCTCCTATCACCATTTGTCTCTCTTCCAGCGAGATCACACATGCCCATTGCCTGCCTCCGAGCTGCACGGCATTGTTTGATATGTGGAATCCTCACAATGAGACTTATTAAAAGACAGTCCATTATTTTTATTTAGAGCATTTCCAAAACAACCGGAGCGGTGCATCGCGTAGAGATAATTTTAAAAAATTGTGTGACAGGTCATCTTCGGGCCAGCTCCACTCAATTTGAAATGCATAAGGAAATAGAGCTACCCACCCACCCACACCGCAGAGCAGTTCATAATGAGTGTGATTTGAATGACATTTAACCCTTGAATAATGGCTTTGAAAGGCGGCAGTACTGTACTGCTGTATTGAAGGCAGAGGTGGTGTTCAGCATGAAAAATGGATTCTGCCCCATTTTTTCCTAAATCTTTGTTCACCTTGCATTCTCTTACTTTGTTACAGGTGGGGTTGCTCGGTGCAGCAATAAAAGATAAAATACACCTGATCTGCTGTATTTATGGACCCTTTCCCTCCTCCCGTCGGTTTCAAACACAAAAGACAAATGGTGCCACTCGATCATTGCTTGTACCAGAAGCAGGTAAAGCTGAACTCTCTCTAGCCACGGATGGGAAATTATTACAGATAAAATTATTCTTTTTTTATAAGAATGGCAATTGGAAAGCTTCATTCTCAAAAATGCTGCAGGGATAGTTGCCAAGAGTCAGGGCATCAGGATGAAAAAAAAGCCCACAGGACCTTAAACACAGTTCTATACCAAGATATTTTTTTAAAAAAAATATTATTTAAACAGCATCATTGCTAATCTTTATTTCAGCAACGTTTAAAATAGAAGAAGATACGTATCAAAGCATGTACATAATTATATGCATAAAATCCAACTTGCCAATATAAAAATAATCATATCTCTGCCACTGATGATTCTTCTTCCAACCTGATGAATGTGGAAGTTTTAGCAGAGGAGTGATGGCCATATATCCCAAATTTTGCATCATAATCAAATAAATTTAATTGGACCTGCACATTAGGCAAGGCAAGGCAATTGCATTAGAGAGCAGATAGAGGAGAATTGTTCAATATCTGGAGTCCTTAAAATCAAGTTGTTGGAGAAATAAACTGTGGATGTTACTACACCTGTGCAGCACCTCATAAGTTACCTATTATGCTCAGGTATCATTAAGGACATTTTCCCATGGGAGGCATTGAAACAAGACTAAACAATTGCAACAGTTCATCAGCTTCAGCAGCCACAAAGAAATCCTGAACACATTTGTCTAAAAAAAAATCCACAAAGTGATACCTTCTCAAAATTAATAAGCTTGAAAGTGATAGGGATCCATTCTAAAAATCCTCACACTCACATTCAGTACTTTTATCCTGATATAAATATACATATCACAGCAAAGCTTTCGATAAAGATTTAGGACCTGTTAGAAATCACTACGAATTTTATTTTCCTTACTTCAAACAGAAACATAATACATACACTTGGACTATGAAGTCTAATTCGACTTGATTGAGAACAAGGTAAGAACTATCTCTATCTATTAGGGAATATTTAATGGTCTTGCTCTATTATTTATAGTTCACATAAGAGAACAGGAATAACTAGAGAACCTTTCAGGGATCAGGTTGTCCAGCACTAATGCACAAGAAGTTTCATTGCAAAGCCTACTGTATAAATTGGTTCCTTAGCCTCTCTGTTTTTACACATTGTTTCTGAAAAATTTATACCCAAATTATTCAGAGTTGGGAAGGAAGGAAGGATGGATGGAAGGAAGGAAGGAAGGAAGGAAGGAAGGAAGGAAGGAAGGAAGGAAGGAAGGAAGGAAGGAAGGAAGTTAAGAGTTTTTCTCAAATTATGTGTTAGGAACCCGAGAGAATTGCTAGAAAGGGTAAGTTCCTTGTAGATCCTTTCTGAGCAGCTTTACTAGTCAGATGCAAAAATATGCTGAATGCAAGGCAACATAATTGTTCCAGAACCCTGTATGAAAGTAAAATGTGCAAGCTGGACCATTTGCAAAAGCCATTTCAATGATTTGTCTATGAGAACACCATGGACCAGATAAACACTGTCTACTATCCTGTCATATGATCTTGCAGATGTACAGATTGTACTTGCACTTTATAACATGAGGCTGCAAAACAGCTGGAAGGGAAAAAAGGTATTCTTTTTCGTAAGAGGTTGAAATGTAAGAAAGTGGTAGGAAGAGAATTAGTTTGAAAAAGAAGGATGGGGAGAAGACAGCAAGCAAAGTTGAACTTAAATTGGTTGAAGATATACATGTTCCTAGGTGATGAAATGTCACTGAAGAAGAGCAAGGATAGAGGTCACTATGCAGGGAATGTGTGACATAGGATCATGTCTAGTTGGCACAGCTTCCAAAGAGAAAGAAGATAGTGCAAATATCAAAGTTATGCTAACTATGAGACACTGCCAGATAACTGTAGCAAAGCCTTTGATTAACGGTATGAGGAAATTTATTAATAACTATTCACATACAAAGATAGGCTTGACACAGCAAGAAAAGTAGTAAAAATATAGCTTTGCTTATCCTGAAAGCCATTTGCCCAATTTCTGCCAAGTTTTAATAGGCACTTTCAAGAAAATTGCAAGAATTCTCAAAATCAAAGCTATCCTCAACTGGTAAAAATATTGATTCTCAATTTTCTAACTCTCCATTGGCTGCCATTTCTTTTGAGTAGCATGTCTTTATGGCATATCTGGTTTGTTCCTTCTTCTAGTGTTCATATACAACCATACTTAGAGATGTTAATAACTAAAAGCAATAATAAAGACAACATATTGGATGCAAACAAATCTCTTGGGACCAAGAGTTTGATAATTGTATTTGGCCACAGAGACAATCCTTTCTTGTTTGTAGTAATTATGCATCCAATACAGAGGATATAAAGAGGGTTTCTGTTAAATGAGGGTGAGTAGAGTTTATAATTGGGTCTGCATTATAGATAAACCTCCAGTTCAAGCTCATTTAGTATTCTTTTATTAATGTGTTTTCTGGAAAATAAGACCCTGTCTTATATTTTTTTGGCACCAAAAAGACTCCAGGTCTTATTTTCTGGGGGGATGTCATCCACCGACTCACCACACTTGTGTGCATCACCTCTGACCTCTTTTTCACTCTCAGAGGCCTTCAGGAACTTCTTCATCAGGCAAGGCCAGCAAGGCTTTCCTGAAGGTCTCTGTAGCAAATAACAAAGATCTGGATAGATCGGTTATTGGCTACAGAGGCCTTCAGGAAAACCTTGCCAGCTGCAGCAGAAAAAATGGGCCGAGGTGTATGAGGCCTGGCTGCAACTATCCAAAGGTAAGTAATAGGGCAGCACCATACAACCCATCCCCACCCTAGCTTGATTTTTACCTGTGCACCCTGGAGTTGGTGGGGTCTTAATTAGGGCATATTTTGGGGGTAGGGCGTAAATTACGCTCATGTGTAAAAATCAAGCTAGGACTTACTTTCTGAGTATATCATGTTTTCGGGGAAACAGGGTAGTAACTATGATGGGTGTGCTATTTTCTTAGATTTTCTTTGGCACTTCTAGCTGTGTTTTCTTCCTAATAAAATTTATGTCTTTGAATATGTGAAGTAGTTAGGCCAGGTTAGTGCCTGGCCTAACCTATCCTATCCTAGGCTGTAGTATAAACTTAAACTGTTTTAATAGGGATTGCAGGAAAATATTGTTAAGGGTTTTTTAGATTTGAAATTTTAGCGCAGGGTAAACTATTTAATTTGATTTTAATTATTGTATT
>JAPKID020000955.1:0-15984 GCA_026931265.2 Tropidonophis doriae | reverse complement strand
CCGTATGTTAATTAATGCGGGGCGAATAATCCGGACCTTTCGGCGCAGGCACGAATCTGGATTAAGAGAATCCCACCATTCAAAACAACGCTTAGAAAAAAGAAGGCAAGCCAAACCCGTTCGCCCACCGCCGTTTCGACGCTTGGGATCCGTGTTAGGCGAGAGGAGCAGCCTCTTCGCTCTTGAATAATTGATCTCCTTGCAATGAGATCCCTCGTAGACAAAATAACGGGGAGGGGACGCCTTTTAATGATGGTGCATAATCCTGGAATCGTAAAACTTAAGGAAGTGTAATGAATGAGGCGCTCCGTGTCAGTCAGGAGTTGGTGAACAGGAAAGGGGACTCATCCATCTGAGTAATCCTTGGGTGCTGCATAAACTTGCTACACACCCGAAGGTTTGCACGGAGGGTAAATTGGTTGGCAACCTCTCCAGAACTGTTTGGTCCAGGGGATAGATAACCCTTCATACTAATATGCATGTATCTGCTTTTCCCTTATGGAAATAGCACTAAGGAAAAGGTATCATGATTTGCGTTTTTTATGACTGCGTATAAAGCAGGTGTAACCTTGTATGAATGATAAGATGGAAGGTTCATTTTAGGGCGTTTATAAAATATATAAATAAATGGGTTCGGTGAAAAGTAAAACTGTGGTCCAGGAAATGGGTGGGTTGCTGGTTTTGGGGGATTTTTTTACAGAAGCAAAAACTTTAAAGCATCCATTAGATAACATTAAAAACAACCCTGTAAACAAGCTTGTAAAGGTTTCTAGTCCCCACAAGGTACATGAATAAAATGCCTATCTGCTTGGCCTGGCAGTAGAATGGGATGGCCAGGTCAGTCATTTGTAGGGTAGCCTGGCACAACTCTGTGTCTTAAGGGAGGCATCTTTTCTGTACTAGCACAGCGGAATCGGGAGGCTTCACTGTCTTGCTGGATTCAGTATTCATATCAGACCAAATCAGCCTTGCAATTTCTCAGAATTTTTTCCCCAGCAAAAGTGGCTCCTCTTTTTCTATCTTACAAGGAGCCTAAGTCCCTTCGGGGAGAGGGGGCGGTCAATAAATCCAAACTAACTAACTAACTAAGAATTTTCTTTTGAATTTTAGAAGAGTGTGTTGTTTCCTCTGTTTGTGGAGATGATTGATGATGATAATACAGTACAGCTAGGAGTGGCAACCTTTTTTCTGGTGTAATTCTCTACCCTTCTGAAACCTGCCTGGCTGCCCACATGTGCCCAGTCTGAACATCCCAGCAGGAAGAATTCCTTGGGGATTTAATTGACATTTGTAAAACCTGAGACAAGAGCTGTTGGCTGCTAGAAAGATGACAGACAAGGCAGCACTCTAGGCCACCTTGTAATTAAGGAAGTGGAAGAATACTCCACCCATGAGAGTTTAACTGAAATTCTGTTCTCTGAAAGCAAATGTTCATGCAAATTCGCTTTTGTAAAATTGAGAAAGGCCTGGTGGGAAAAACGCAGGAGAATGTTTCTTAATGTTTAGCACACACATATTCTTGTATCCAGTTCCTTGGTGCTGCTAGCTACTGTCTTTGTACTTGCTTATTTAGAAAGCCAGAGAAGCCAATTCAAAAGACCTTCTACCCTCCCTCCCTTGTAAGCATTTTAACTCCTTCCCCGGGCTCTTCTTAGAAGAGAACATTTCCAAACTTTAATTTGTGTGTGTGTGTGTGTGTGTGCAGCTGCTGTTTAGCCTTTTCTTTCTGCGACTGCAGTTATTTGGCTCCTCCTGTGGGTGGCAGCATGTTTATTTGCTGTGTCATTTAGCCAGAAACAGCCAAGGTTTGTGGAATGTGATTCAGACAGAATGACTGGCAGTATGTGGGAATACGAAACTGTCCCGGAAGCGTGGAGGGAGGAACAATTGGCAGTTCCGAAGCCACTGGGCACAAGGTCTCTTTCAAAAGAACCTTTTGAAAAGAGTTTCACATTCCCACATGCTGCTAGTCATTAATTCTGAATGTGGCAACTTGCAAGGTCATCTGTGGAAGGAAAATGAATCTTTTCCTGTTGTTGGGATGACCAACTGGTGCAGGGATGCTTGTCCTTTATCTTCATTAATCAGTGAAAGATCAGGAGAAGGAAGGAAAACAGTGAACACATCCAAGGGGATGTTAAGAATCCAGGACAATCTGTCCTGGGTAAGTAAATAGGGAAATGGCGGGTGGATGGGTGGGGGGAGGTAGTTTTATTGCCTTTTCCAGAACTGGACTATTTGTGGATTCAGGGCAACTTGAATATGTTTATTGGGGTTCATTGGGTCCTAGGCTAGGTCTTTGGTTTTTAATTAGTTTCAGGCTTTGTGTCCAGCCTCAAGAATTGGGGAGAGGATTAACTATCTTTTTATATTGGGAACCTGGGTGCAAGCATCTTTACTAACTTTCATCTCTTGATGAAAGAGTCAATAAAACCTGTTATGAGAGGTGTTGCCGCCATAGTTGCCAAACTATGGTGTTCTTGAACACCATAGATATGACACAACTCTCCTTCTGTAACGGGGGTCCCCAAGCTTGAGAACTTTTAAGACTTGACAACTTTAAGACTTGTGGACTTCAACTCTCAGAATTCTGGGAGTGGAAGTCCACAAGTCTTAAAAGTTGCCAGGTTTGAAGACCTCTGTTCTAGAATAACAATTTTATTTTGATTACCCATAGGTCTTTTAGGACTTGGAAAGCAACTCTGAACAGGGTGAGCCCAGGAGGCACCCCCTTCCCCCAATGGAAACTGAAATGGAATCTCCGTGTGAAGTCCAGCCAGCTGCCTGTCAGGAAACACAGCCGCCTGATCCTCCAGAGGCGTTTCCTCCACCTGCAAGTGTTCCCGAAAAGATACCACCAATCAAGCCCTGCTTTAAGAAGAAGCAACAGATACAGAAAAGGCTGGATTCAGAAGCACTGAGGGCTCTGCGGCCAATCTTCACCAGTTTGCTTGGCACGGGCACTTTGGATGGAATTTTTGTGCCCAGGGGACAGACTAGTACCCATAGTAACTTGTGTGAATCTGTTGCAAAAAAGAACTTGGGAATTGCAGCTCCGTGCCCACAACCAGATAGCAATGTCTTAGTGCCAGGAGCCCCAGCAGTTCAGGGACAACTACCTGATGGACATCTTGAAGAGGAGGTCCAGCCACAGGAGCAGAGCTTCCCCTCCATTACCTCTCCTGCTAATGAGCCATTCCAAGATAGCTGCTTGCATGCTGCCTCTAATGCTGCTGCCCTCCTTGCATACCCTGGCAAGATACTTGAAGGTTGCCCATCTGGGATATCCCCAAGTAACAACCAGTGCCTGCTCCAGTGTAATGGGAATCCAGGTGATAAGTTTGGAGCTGGTCTTTTCCAAAACAAAAGTGAAGATGCTTCCCTTGATCTGGTGTTTGAACTTTTGAATCAGTTGCAATATCACACCCACCAGAAGGATGGGATTGAGATCTGTGTGCACTTTCTTCAAGGCGTGTGCGTTTATGGCAGTGATTGCCCCAAGCATCACACTGTCCTGCCATATCACTGGCAAGCCAGGAGAACCGCGACACAGGCATGGCAAAGTGTGACTACCGACTCCCAGGAGCATCTGGAGAGACTCTACTGCAATCCAGACAACGACAAGGTCAAAATGAGATACCGGTAGGTCTTTAATACAATTGTGGTGGCGGAACAAAAAGTGGGATTTAGAAATCTTAATAGAGTTGCAGAATTTGTGCAGTAGAACATAGCAGTTCATGTCTGATTAGGGCAGATGATGTGGAAGAGATTCAAATGTAGCAGCTTCCTACCTTCCCTTCACCTTTTAGAAGACAATTTTGTGTAGAAAAGAACTTTCTACAACAACCTGAAGACTTTCTACATAAGTGAGACTTGTTTCTAGGTTCATTCATTGGATCGTTGTTTGTCTAATGTCAGTAATAATGAAATAATAATTTAAGAGATACTTTTAAAAACCAGAGTAAAAGTCAAACAAGTAATTGATGAAAGCGAATCATGTTGGTGGGTGTAACTATTTGAGTTTTATCACTGGTTCCAGATGATTAATTTTGGTTTGTAAACAAAAAGTGATGCTGTAGAGTGGAACTAGTGTTAAAAGGTTTTGATTGACTGCTTTATAAAATCAATATCTCATCTTTCCTGTCAGATTCCCTATCTCTGTGAGATAACTTGGGTTGAGAGATAGCAGTTATCCAATGAGATTCTGCATTTTTAGTCTGGCTCACTTCTAGTCTCTCAATCGCTATACTGCACATTTCTGAGCAGGTCACAGACCTTAATTAGATCAACTAGATCCCATAGTCAACAAACAGATGTTTGTCTCCCATTTTTCTTCTTTTCTGATTAGATTTAAAGAGCATACACTAACAGTGTTATTAAATGAATTTTTAATGTTATATTACTGATGGCCATTGCCATATAATTCTAAAGGCACATGAAATTTTCAGAAAATTAACAGTTTTCTACATTTTTGTTTTCAAATTTCCTTTGCAAGTTGCAGCACGATACATACAGTATTCCAAATGTAGTTGGATTTATGCAAAGGCAAAAGTTGAAATAGTTGTGCACCGTTTTATACACAGCTAAAATATTGAGATTCCAAAAATGTGCTTTATCACCATCAGTAAGAAACAATATAGAGTTTGACTTCCATACTTCCAAAAGGTGATAAATTGACAAGAAATAGTAAACGAAGTTATAATAGCTGTTGAAGGCAGCTGTTGATTCCACAAGATTAATAGAATAACAGAATTGGAAAGGACCTTGGAGATCTTCTAGTCCAAGCCTCTGTCCAGGCCGAAAACCCTAAAGCCGTGATGGCAAGCCTATGTCATACATGCCAGAAGTGGCACACAGAGCCCTCTGTGTGGCCATGTGCACTGTTGCCCCAGCTCAGCCAGCTCATCATCGGGTTCCCCATGCATGCATGCACACCAGCCAGCTGGTCATCAGGTTTCTGGCACACGCACACACATGGTGTCAAAAAGGTTCACCATCACTGCCCTATACCATTTCAGACAAATGTCTTAAAAACCTACAACTTCTGGAGGCAAGTTGTTTCATTGATTGACTGTTCTCACTGTTAGGAAATTTCTCCTAAGTTCTAGGTTACTTCTCACCTTGATCAGTTTCCATCTACTGCTTCTTTCTCCTGCCTTTCAGTGCTTTGGAGATTAGCTTGAGTCTCTCTTCTTTGTGGCAACATCTGACACATTGGAACACTGCTATCATGTCACCCCCTAATCCTTCTTTTCCTTGAACTAGACATTCCTGCAACCATTCTTTATATCGGGTGTGAAATTGGCGGCCTACAGGCTGGATGCACATGCAACCCATGTCCAACCCCGCTCCGCAAAAGAAAAAAAAGGCACAGGACACGAAGGAGTTTGACACCTGTGCTTTATATATTTTAGTCTCCCTTTAATGGACCCATTAAAGGGAGGATCTCAGGGTGTCTAATGCACATAGAGCTCTCTGGGAACTCTTAAGAATGGGTTGCACCCAGGCTTGGCTAAGCACCAAAGGACTTTAGGCTTGAATTGTCTGTGATGCAAGCAGAGCAATCTGTGCTAGGAACAAAGGAGTGTATGAAGTAACATGTAGACTAACAGACCTTTGGGAGAGGAACATACTGTCTGTTGTCTATCTTTGCCAGCACAAAATTGGATTAAATTCTAGGCAACAGGGTAGAGATACAGAGTGGAAGAACTTGTACACCACACCTTACTAATTTCTTTGAGGCAGAGATTCACACATAATCTGAATCCCCAAGGATGCATGTGACTCTAAAAGCGCACCCAGAAGTCTTGAGAGAGGCCCTTGAAATCACACCCAAAAGTGGCTACTGGATCAAACAGAGCAGTGATGGTGAACCTTTTTTGGCTCGCAGGGGAAACGCAGGGGGTTTGTGCACGAGTGTGCCACACCCATAATGCTATGCGCACAATCGCAGCATACATGTGTACATGACCAGTGTTTACCCCATTTTTGGTCTGCTTTTTTCACCCTCTCCAGGCTCCAGAGGCTTTATAGGAGCCTGGGGAGGGTGAAAACATCCTCCCCCACCCTCCGGAGGTTTCAGGAGCTTCCCTGAAGGCTCCAGAGGGCAAAGACGACCTTATGAGCAAATCTGAAGTCCATTCCCAAACTTCTGGTTTGCCTGTAGGGCTGGTTTTTCTTGCTCCTGAAGCCTCCAGAGGGCCTTCAGGGGGAGGGGCAGAAGTGACCAGAAGCTTCCAGAGGACAAAAAATGGTGTCAAAAAAAGGCTGAAGTCAGCTGGCATGGCAAACCTCACGTGCCCTGACAAATAGCTCCACGTGTCACCTGTGGCACCCGTTCCATAGGTTCGCCATCACAGAAATGGAGCGTCTTTAATGGGATCCCCATAGGAACTGGTTAACAAATACTTAAAAAGCCACACACACACAGTTATTGGAACTCACTGAGAGTAACTCACAAATGATTGCTGGTCTGTCTGGCCATTGTAGGACATTGGCTTGCTCTGATGCAAGGTCTTTCTTCCATACTTAAGCTGCTTTATTGACTCAGCTGCTTGTGGAGGGTTGGGAGAGTATCGCCCTTGCAATTGTTCATATTTTGCATAGCTGAAAAGAACACGGGACACCTCTTTCTAGATCAGTCCTTTTCAATCTCGGCAACTTTAGGATGCATGAATTCCAGCTCTCCATGCTGTCTGAGCAATTCTGGAGATTTGAAGTCCGCAAATCTTAAAAGTTGCTAAGGTGGAGAAACAGTCTTTTAATTTGTCTGCAAAGGATGTCAAAAGAAACCTCTTGCAAGTACTTTGAGCTGCCTCTGCAACTTTCTTGTCGCTGCTGATTCTAACAGTATGGCATAGTACATCCATATTGATTATAGAATTTTATTTAAGGACTACTTTAGATTCAAGGGGCGCTGTGGCTTAGTGGCTTAGTGGCTGAGCTTGTCGACCAGAAAGGTCGGCAGGTCGGTGGTTTGAATCCCTAGCACCACTTAACGGAGTGAGCTCCCGTTACTTGTCCTAACTTCTGCCAACCTAGCAGTTGGAAAGCACGCAAAAATGCAAGTAGAAAATAGGGACCGCTTTGGTGGGAAGGTAACAGCACTCCATGCGCCTTTAGCATTTAGTCAAGCCGGCCACATGACCATGGAGATGCCTTCGAACAGCACTGGTTCTTCAGCTTTGAAATGGAGATGAGCACTGCCCCCTAGAGGTAGGAACAACTGGCACATATGTGCAAGGGGAACCTTTACCTTTAGATTCAGACTTGAATCTAGAAAGAAATGTCAAAACTGGTTGGTTTTAATCTGTGTGCCTGTAGTGCTTTGGGTGAAACTGTGCCAGAGAAATTAGCTTGCACCTGACCATGTTATTAAACAAACAACAATAGCAAAAACAGGGCTGGGAGAAATGATTTTGTTTAGCTCTAACCCACAGCTATTTGCCATACTTTGAAACAGCTGCACTGCATGACCCAAAAGTGCATGCCCTCATCTCTCATCCTAGGACATTTCACTTGGATGGAACAAAGCCTTAGTTGCACCCACAAAATTACTGCTGCTCCCAGCGGATTGCTCCAGCAGCTGGGCTGGTTTTGCAGGACCCACTTGACATTCCAGTCTGGGTCAGCACAGAAGTAGCCTAGGCTTATGCAAATGCAGAAGAAAGAGTAATCAGAGTGATGTAACTGACACAGTGAAAGTGTTGGGAGTAGGAGGGAGGGACAGAAGAGTTGCCAAAAAAGTTGGCTGGTTGGACAGTTGCCTTGGGGAAGTTGTGGAATTTCTCTTTGTGACATTAAAGCAGAAGTTGAATGAACCTCTATTGAGCATGGTTTGGCTCTGAGGAATGTATAATGTGCATGTTGTAGAGAATGAACCCAAATCACCAGTCTCAGGACTTTAAACTTTAGAGGGGTAATTCAAATCAGTAACTCAGATATGATTCTTGCTCATTCTTGGAGACCTGCCTGCCATGTGATCATTTTCTTTTGAAATCTATAAAGGGAAAGTAAATTGATTTAAAACTTGCATGTTGTTTCTGCAGCAATCAAAGTTACTTTATTGTTATCTGCATCAGAATGTCACTTTAAGCCCTTAAAGTATAACAAACCTAGTTTTGGTTTTACTGCTCTCCCAAATCATGGGAACATTCATTTTATCCGTATATGTGTGTGTAGGAAATGGACACATTGCACCTACTATAAATTGCAATTTTCAGATGTAGAAAGTATGTTTCCTTAAGGAAGAGTATGAACTGTTTATGTATTTGGGAAAAGCCAAATTGTAACTTTTTAGCACATGTGCATACAGGGCAAATTATTGATGAAAAGAGGAAAAAGTGAAAATATAGAAGAAACCATGGCATTAAATAAAGTTGTTTTCCACAGAGGAAAATAGCAAAGTACCTTTTACAATGTGTTTTGGATAAATGTAAAAGTCTTCAGGGCACTTTAAGATTTTATCTAATCTCTGTATTCGCACAACACATAACATTTAACTGTCATTTTACAATGCAGAATTTCTGGCTGGTTATTATGTTCAAAACTACTTTGCTGGAATTATTTGCATTGTTTTGCCTTCACTCCTGGGAATTACAATTAAAGTACTGTATTAAAAATATCTTCAAATAAACAACAAGGTTGCCATAAAAATAATAATTATTATTATTATAATTATAATTTATATATATATTGCTTATAATTATAAGCAATAACAATTATCTCAATAAAACATTCTTTAAAGAAGATTAATTAACTAATTAAATTTAATTAAAATTAAGACATCATATTGTATAGGTGGTCCTAGACCCATGATAGCGATAGCAAACCTGTGGCATGCATGCCCAAAGTGGCACACAAAGCCATGTTGCACGGCATGCACGACCTTGCCTAATTGTCTTCTGAGTTTCGATCAGCTGTCCTTTGTGCGTGCAGCAGTGCCAAAAATCGGTGTGTGCGTATGCGCGGGACATGATTGTTGGGTGCGCATGCACGCTAAAACCCGGATGTTCAGCTTTTCCGGAGCGCAGCTGCGACAAGTGTGTGCGTGTGTGTGTGTGTACGTAATGTCTCTGCATGACCTTTTCGGCACTCAATGCTGAAAAGATTCACCGTCACCATCATAGACTTATGACCACAGTTGAGCCCAAAATTTATGTTGCTAAGCCAGACAGTTAAGTGAGCACTTCACCTTTGACCTTTTTGCCACTGTTATGTGAATTACAACAGTTATTAAGGAGTCATATGGTCATTATGTGAATTGTGCTTCCCCCATTGATTTTGCTTGTCAGA
Organism: Tropidonophis doriae; assembly: GCA_026931265.2. Taxonomy (NCBI): domain Eukaryota; kingdom Metazoa; phylum Chordata; class Lepidosauria; order Squamata; family Natricidae; genus Tropidonophis; species Tropidonophis doriae. The sequence continues at coordinate 6,690 of JAPKID020000955.1, read as the reverse complement.
AACCAGTTGGGAAGGGTACAAGCAGTGATCACGTGGCCCTGGACAGTGCAACTGTCATAAATGCCAGTTGCCGACTGCCCAAATTTTGATCACGAGGACGGTTGTAAGTGTGAAAACTGATCATAAGTCACTTCTTTTCAGTGCTGTTGTAACTTCAAATGGTCACTAAATGAATGTTTGTAAGTGAAAGACTACATGTATTGGTTATTTTCCTGGGCATTGAAGAAATAATATGAAAACCTATTTTTATATTCAAGCCCTCTCCACTGAAGCATTTGAGTTTTTAAGACTGCTGCTAGGATAATTATTAATGATGGAAGCTAATGAATTTTTAAAACCTGCACATTTTTTTCCTAAATGTGTTCAGGTGGTTTATTGATTAATGCAACTGAATTGTTCTTTTGCTTTTTTTGCTATTAACCTGCTTTGATCCAAAAGGCTACACCCAGTTATGATTCAGCATATCTATTCTATCATCTTGCTGATGGTTGCCAAAAAGCTTTAAAATATTTGAAGTGGCAAAGACATCCTTTTATCTTAAAACATATCTTTACCATTTTCATTATTGGCTCAGGTCATCTTCTGGAAGACTAATGGACTTTTCTTATGACCACTGACTAGAACAGGGGTCACCAACCTTTTGGATCTCAGGGACCATTATGTTAAAGCATTTTATTAAAATAAATTTGATAAAAATAAAAAAAATCCGATTTAAATTTAAAAAAAATCGTATTTCTTTTTTTAAAAAATCATCGATTTTTATCCACCCTGATCTCAAACCCATGAAAAAGTTGTACAGGTAGTCCTCAACTTAACGACTACAAATGAGCCCAAAATTTAAGTTGGTGAGACATAGGTTAAGTGAATTTTTGCCCATTTTACAATCTTTCTTGCCACGGTTGTTAAGTGAACCACTCCAGTTGAAAAGTTAGCAACACGGTTGTTAAGGGCATCTAGCTTCCCCATTGTTTTTGCTTGACAAAAGGTTGCAACAAGGTGGTCACATGACCTTGGGACACAGCAATAATGGTCATAAGTATGAACCAGTTGCCAAGCATCTGACCTTTTTTGATCACATGATTATGGGAGTGCTACAAAGGTCGTAAATGTGAAAATTGGTCACTTTTTTCAGTGCCATTGTAACTTGAAACAGTCACTAATTAAGCTGTTTTAAGTAGAAGACTACCTATAGTCTTCTATAATTCTGGTGGCCTGGGATTTGCTGCATTTAGAACAAGGGTCTCCAACCTTTGCAACTTTAAGTCTGAAGGACTTCAGCTCCTGATTTAGAGGGACTGATATTAACTCCCAAAGGGACTTAATGGTCTCTGGAAGTTGAGTTATGGCAACTGGTCTTCTTGTTGATTTGAAACATTTCATTACTTGTACAAGGAGCTTCTTCACTCTTCTTCAGTTTAGCTGAAGAAGTTACTTGGATAAGCAGCAACATGTTTTTGAATCAACCAGAAGTCCAGTTGGTATGACTCAGCTGCCAAACAACTCTACCTAGATGGCTGAGAATCTTCATGGGGGTATCCCAACCTTGTAGGTTGCCAAACTTGCCTGGTTTATTCTATTTAGGAAAAAAGGTAGAACTCCACTATATCTTAAATATCTTAAATATTTTAGTATCTGTTCATCAAAAACAATTCTGTAAAAATCTATTTGCACTCCTTTTAGGCTTTCAAAATTTTTGCATATTATTGCCACTGACTATTAGCAGAAAAGTTATGTAGTCTTGATAATGGAGAAGATGGGGAGCGATAGTGAAACTTCCCATGGATTTTATTTCTGGAGGACTGCTCCAAAAACCAAATGAATCAAATTGAAACTTCTTAGCTATGTGGGTGGTGTTGTATTTGTCAGAAACCAAACATTTCATTTGCAATAAGAACCTCATACCAACTGTCAAGCATAGAGGTGATACAGTCATGGTTTCGGAATGCTTTGCTGCCCCAGGACATGCCACAATTAAAGGAAACGTATATTCTGTTTTGTATCAAAATAAGTGGCAGGCCGTCTTATCTTTCGTTCAGCTGATGCTGAAACAGGAGTAGTTTGTGTTGCAAGGCAAAGGGTCTCCGTATATTGTATGAGCAAATTTAGCAGATGAAGCAAAACAAATCCAGCATTTTTGAATCATCGGGTCAAAGCCCAGAGTTAAACCCATAGAAAGTTTATGACAATAAGCTAGAAAATGCTAGAAAACTCAACTGTTAGGGTTAGGGAGTTGAAGCAGTTCATTGTGGAGAAACGGGCCTAACTTTCTACATAGCCGTGTGAGAGGTTATGAGCACCTAGAGGAAGTATCTGTTTGCTGGTGAGAATAATGCAATGAATAACTGAATTCATGAGGTGATTACTTCTTCACATGACTGTATTAACATGTTGCATTGCCTTCTTTACAAAATAAATAAAACAAGTACCAAACTTAGGGATTCTTTTTCTTCCAGGATCCACATGAGATTTATTGAAGAACACAATCCCTTGAATTTGCCATGAAATACCTTGTGGAGCAAACCTGTCCACTAATCTTTTTTATTTAACCAAATTATTCTTATTTTACCAATCCACATTATTATTTTTGCATACACACAATAGCTAAGTTTAAGTAACAAGTTAGGATTCAACGTGATTGGTTAATTTGTGACTTAGTATATGATGCGGTTTAGTTTGTAGTCCAGTGCTAAGATAACCAACCCTTCTGTTTTGCATGTTGTGAGTACTTTATTGACTTAAATCATACTATGATTTCATTACTTAGGCATAGTACATTACATGAATTATGGTTTCTCCCCTGGGTTTAGCTTAATGTTTTTTTAAACTCAACTAATGTGTTGTGCATTAGATTCTTCTAGCCTCCACTGAAGTCTAGAAAAACCTGAACTTTTGAAGCCCATGCCAGTTTCACATGGAGCCTACATGTGTCCACTACACTCCAATTTTCCTCTCTGTTTTTCAGATGATGTTGTGTATCCTGGCAACTCAACATGGATAGTGGTATTTTTGAACCTGACTCCCTTAGCATTTACTTGTGAGCTTCCTAGTTCACATGGTTACCACTCTGATTTGGCTAAAGCTATTAAAACTTCAATGGACTATCTGCAAAGTTTGCCAGGAACAAGGAAATGTCTAATTCAGCAGTTCTGAGTATCCAAGAGATAATAAGCTGCAGCCAGTCTTGGGTAGTAACCTGCAGGGGGTAGCTGTTTGTTTTTTCCCCTTTGTTTTGAATGGTTTACATGGCACAGTGACCCATCACTGCGCTTGGTATCCATAATACCTTCATTGTTTGGTGCTTTTAAGTGCATTCATGATTCTGGACCAGTGGCTCATCCAGAAGCTAAAGAACAAAGTGCCCTACAAGTAGCTTGCTTTTCAGTTGATCTTACCTCCCCTGTATCTATTCTAAAACATAAATTCAACATTGCATTCCTTTTTCTTTTCTGCTGCCCAACCTTGTTGGCAATGTAAGAAAGAATAAATAGCCATATGTACAGATAGGGTGGATGTGGGGGGGTGAGAAGTATTGAGCAGCTGCCATAGCGTATGCCAGTTAATGGGGACTTGTTTGTACTTGGGATCTCCCTCACAGCTGCTGTTCCTCTGTGCTATCACTTGCGTGGCTGATTGCTTTGTCCCAATAAGCAAGGAGTGACATTGTAGAGCACATGGCCTTGACTTTCTCTTGGGGCATAGAATTGTTTGGGCTCATGAAAGAGGGAATGGACTCTATACTGCTAAGGAATTGGGGGATACACAAAGTGGGGGAATACCTATTCAGGTTTTCTAGCCCAAGCTGTCTTCCCGTTCCCTAAAATGTCCTTGGAATCGTTAGTTTATGCTTATTGAAGTCTGTTTCCTATTGTTTTTTTACTTATAATTTTTAGGAGGTTTTTATAGAAGTTCTGCTTATATACGCCTCAAGTGGTTGTCCTTGGACTGCAAGTCGTATAATATACTACATTTTCACTTTTTACAATCTGAGTTGACTGCATTATGGGGTCTTCTGGAAGTTGATAACATGCATACTTACATGGAAGTCAATCCTAAATTTAGAAAGACATATATTTTGAATAAATTTTACATTTGTTTTTTTTTAAAGTTTAGAGTGATCAAACCTGTTAATTCTAGTTAATTTTCTTCAACATTATTACAAATATCTTTATTTTTTTATGAGCTCAAACTGAAAAGAAAAATCTACATTGTTTCTCAGTGAGGATCATGTTTTGATTGATTGTCTGTGTGCCTCTACTCTTCATCTGAAGCCAAAGAAGAATGAGAAATTTGCTGTGTGGTGAGAATGTGTTAAAAGAATGGACTGTGCTACTCTGTGGGTAGAATTTTGAATGCTCCATTACATACAAAAGTCTCAGCAAATAGATTTAACACATCTATTTTGTGTGTGTGTGTGTTAATTTTAAAAACCGTGTGTGTGTTTTAAGTTTAAAAGTCATATTGAGGATTCACAAGGCAAAATCTATCTGCTGACTAGCATAGTTCAGTTCATTTTATCATTTTCACATTCTTACATCTGATTCTTTTTCATGTATAGGCCCAGTGCCATGTAAATAATTTCCCCCTTGCATTTGGAACAGGAAGTTCAAAGGTTTTCTGCTAATCTGTTTTTCAAAACAGAATGTAGTGATTATATTTCTGGCACCATATAAAGGCACATAAAGCTGCTCCTGTTGAGTCAAAGTGTTTGCTATTTTAGCTGCAGGTGTCCCGATAGCTTATTTAAAAATAAATTCTAGTACATAATGGAACTTATTTTTATTTGCATCTGTTGTATAATATGATGATGAGAATTAGATTGCCATAACTGAAACTGTTGGCATTTTTATTTGCTTTCAACATGGATTGCAAATTATATTTTGATGTGAAAAGACGTCAGACTTAAAAAAAAAAAACTCCTGTAGCTATTTAAGTCCATGTTCTTTGACTTAAAATCCATATTTTCCTGGAAGACAGAGTTTACCTAACTTGAAAAATTATGCAGGGTGATATGTATGCATATTCCTCAACTTAAGACTGTTAGCGACTGCAGCTTAGAGACCCTCCAAAAGGTACTTGCGACCAGAGTTGGTATTCAGGTTCTGGCCAGTTCTGTAGAACAGGTAGCGAACATTTTGAGTAGTTCAGAGAACTGGTAATTACCACCTCTGACTGATCCCGCCCCTATCTATTCTCTGCTTCCTGAGTCCCAGCTGATCTGGAGGAAATGGGGATTTTGCAGTAACCTTCCCCTGGAGTGAGGAGGGAATGAAGATTTTACAGTATCCTTCTCCTGCCACATCCACCAAGCCACGCCCGGTAGTTAAACATTTTGAATCCCACCACTGCTTGTAACCCAGGAGGTCTCATTACCTCTCCCCCCCCCCCAGTTTTGATGTGACCCCATTCAGGTGCTTGACAGCTAATCCTCATTTATAGTTATTGGCAGTATCCTGTGGTCACATGAAGGCAGTTTACACCATTTTTGCCAAAAGCTGGTGTTTACTTATGGTTTGGGGCAAAAATGTTCCATATTGAACAGTGAGCTATCTTAATGACAGCTGTTATTGCTTAATGATCACAGATTCATTTAGTGACCATGGGGATTTGATTAATGACTGCCACAGGAAAAAAAGTTTGTAAAATTGAGTCAGTCATGGGATAACTCTGTTTGACTTATCATAAATGGACTCCATTAGGGTCATAAGCTGAGGACTACCAGTTTGCTGTTTCAGTGACAGAGATAACTTAACTAAGAATCAATACAGATGAATTTGATTTCTGGGCTGGTTCTGAGAATTGCATCGGCCAGGTACTTGGGCTGCACCAAGACTAAAAGAATCAAAGATCTAAAATGGGAGCCGCTTTGAATGATTGTGGATATCTGTGTTATGAGTTCCTACAAGCTCATAGGTTGTGTTTATACAGGAAACAAAGTGATTAGACTCTCACCTTATAGATCTCAGAAAACTGAAAGACACATGTTGGAAGTGGTGGGGGCAGAGTAGGTAACTGTCAACACTCTCCTATTTACTTCTGTTACTATGATGATAAGATTGGGGAAGCAGCTGTCACCTGGTTTGATCTAGGTCAGTCTGTTCCTTTTATAGTGGTAATAAATGCATGGCAGCCTAACAGGAAAAGAAGGCATAGGTAAACCCAGCCATCCAGTTTAGCCTATTCAAGTGAATTGTTCCAAGAAACTTCTGATTGTCACTTGTGTTTTAGTTCTGTTAGCCATGAAGAGGGAAAAACATCCTCCAAATAAATATCTGTGGACGTTTAAAAGTGTTCCAAGCTCAAAATAGGACTTCTTACTCAAAGCAGTTTTTGTTTCAAATTTAGGATACTTTAATACTTCACATTAAAAATGAAATAGGAAATTAGTTTGAATCAAACTGTTTTGCATATTACTATCAAATATGCTTGGTCTTTATATGGTACAAATGAATGCCGAGAACTTGTTAAAAAAAAAAACCATGCGGAGAACGGTATCAATTCCCATTGCCCTAAGTCAGTGAAGGTTAACCTTTTTGTCATCATGTACTCAAAGCGTGTGCATGCCCACACCCATAATGTAATGTGTGTGCAACATGATATTGTGTAATGCCTTGCACAAATGATACTCCCCCCCCCCAATTCTCTCACCCCCACAACCTGCTTTGGGCCATAGGGGGCCCTGCCACTCTGTGC
>JAPKID020000954.1:0-15987 GCA_026931265.2 Tropidonophis doriae | reverse complement strand
AAGGCTTCGTTCTTAAAATTAAGATATAATACATCCTAAAAACTGAAAACTATTTTCATGCATACTTTCTAGGACTTTTTTCACACATTATATGGCAAATTCTCCAGGGTAATGGTACACACATATATTAGTAATTCCATACATCTTGGATCCTCAACATGGAATTGTGGGCCCTGCTGGGCCTGCCAGTATTTCCCTTGAGAACTTCCAGATTTTATGCCTCACTTGATTTCATTTTATTCTTAAAAAATAAATTTAATTTAATTTATTTATTTTAAGGTAACTCTGGAGGTTGTAAGCAAGAGCATGAGAGTTTTATTACTCACATTTAAATTAACCTATATTCTTTGTTAAGGTTACATTCAATCGGTTTAAATTAGTCAAACAGTAATTAGAAATAAAGAAACTCTTTTATATGAACTCCACTAGCTCATTGGTTCTCTTAGATTAATACAAATCTACACCAATCTTTTGCAATTTATGTTTTTCAAATATTCTGGACTACCATTCTTATCATCTCTGGAGATTTCCCATATGATTGATCATTGCAGTTGCTGTTAAAAGCATTTTAAGTATATCAATTTGGTAGTTGCATATCTTTGTGGATTTTGCAAAGTTTTAAGGTGGACAACTTTAGTAGAGATTGAATATGGATCTTTTGCATTGATGTAGCTGTAAATATCAGCTATCATATAAACCATATATTTAACCAAAATTTCCCAAGATTAGATGCAACTCAAATTCTGGGTTTCAAAGCAATTACATGAAGAGAACTTATTTGTCCCAACTCTAATTAAAATTGGCTCAAATTATAGGTTTATTTTCCAATAAAAAACAATTATCCTTTTATGAATTAGTACCTAACAGTTACTAATTTTTTATGAAAGAGTGGAAAAGGAATAGAAAGGTTTGTATAAAATAATCTTATTATGGTTTTGTGTTATTTTCTACCTATGAATAGGAAGATTCCTGGTTTTGTAATTATAACTCCTCAGTTTATTTACCGTATTTTTCAGAATATGACACACCTTTTTTCCTCTAAAAAGAGGCTGAAAATCTGGGTGCATCTCATACACCGAATCCAGCACTTTTTGCCTCCTGAAGCCCCACCCCTTCACCAAAATGGCCGTGCATAGCCTTATGAAAGCTTTCAGAGAGCTCCTGGAGGCTAGAGAGGGCAGAAATGAGCAATCTCTCTCTTCCCCTACCAATCTACTGTATTTTTCTCTCTCTCTTTCCCTCTGTCTACCTACATACCTACTCTCATTCCCTACCTATCTACTGTATTACTCTCTCTCTCTCTTTCTATTTTTCTCTATCCCTCTCCCTACCTACCTATCTACACACATTCCCTCCCTCCTTCACTCCCTCCCTATTATATTTCTTTCTATTTCTCTCTCTCTCTATCCCTTTATCGACCTACCTAACTACTCTCTCTCTCTCCCCACCTACCTACTGTATTTCTCTCCCTCTCTATCCTTCTATCTATCTACAGTACCTTTTTTTTTAATGTCTCTTCAAAACCTGGGTGCGTCTTATACTCTGAAAAATATGGTATTTGTCTTATTTAAGAACTGCTTATTTCTTTCATAGACTGGCATGGCAGCGCGACAGTTAGGATGCTGGTCTTTTCAGCTGGAAAACTGGTAGCCCAGGTTCAAGACAAGTGCTATGTGATGGAGTGAGCTCCTGTCCTCACCCCAGCTCCTGCCAACTTAGACACTCGAAAACGTACAAATGAGAGTAGATAAATAATACCACTTAATGTGAGGGTAACAGTGGTCTAGGACATGTTGGCCATATGATCGCTAAAATGTCTTCAGGCAGTGCTAATGCAGTGGTCTTGAAAAAGAAATAGCATAACTCCGTATAATTAGTAACGCCTACTGGAATAAAATCGGTAGAGACTAATTTTTTATCATCTTTGTAGAGGGACTTATATTTGACCATGCTGTTTGAGTGGAATTGAGTAAAAATCTTTGTAGAATAACAGAGTGTCTACTCCCAATTTAGATAATTAAGTATAATTTGGTAGTTTTCAGATTATGAATCCCAGTCATGGAATACCTTTTTGTGTACAAATTCTAACAGAAACTAAAATTATCACAAATCTTTCTGATAACTCCTTCATATTTTAAAAATATTTTAGGCTGAAGAAGTAGACCTTTTTTACAAGATTTTGTTTCAAAATCACTCTGTTGAATTAAATGCCCTTTGATGTTGTCTCACTAATTTGTTTTAAAATGTTAGATCTTGAGCAATGTGGAAGCACTTTGGACCCTAATTTGAGCATTATATCAAGCAATATAGTCCTATTTTAGTGTTTTCAATATTTGATTCGGTTTGCTGGACCAAGGCCAATATGTTAATACCATGCATTCTAATTTTAATCTTTTATTGCACAATATTGATTTAAAGAATGAGCAGTAAATAAAATGTAGCAACCATATGGATTAATCATGACAGTTTTTAGGAAAGTAATTTAAATATGATTTACAACTGATGCTCTGGAATAAAAGAAAATAACAGCAGAACATGTTAATCATAAAATAAATCCTTAGTAATTTATTTTTCAGCATGGGTTAGCATAAGACTCTCCATAAACATTTCAGCTTAGGAAATGCAATAATATAAAATTTATGTAATGAGACTGGAAGTTACCGAATAGTAGAATTTATTCTAGTTTACAATATAGAGAATGCTCCTATATTTACCAGATCCCCTGGTGAGTGAAATATAAATCTGGAATGAGTAGCTAGAAGAAACATATTAGAGGGGGAAGACTCAAATTCAGCTTCTCTGCTGTGAATCCTAGAGTAGTTCTTACTACACATATTGCAGATATTGTTAGGCATATACAGTGTGTGTGTGTGTGTGCGTGGGCATGTGTGGGTGTAAGATAGGCAGATGGGTTGGAGGGTAGGGAGGTGGATGGGTGAGTAGACAGGTAGGTAGTCAGTTTGATAGTCCAAGTTCAAAGAAGCCATATTATTGTGCCATTCACCTGTGGACATGGAAGTGACTGTGCAGTCCCAGGCTGGAGGTTCAGAATCTAGCTCTATGAGGGCACTGGGAGTCTATTGTAATAACTGTGGTATTCCTATGGTGCCACTTTCTTATCAGTTTTCCATGGTACCTGTTTTCAAAGCCAGTGGCAGCATTTTAGCACAGAGCCTATCAACGGATCTGTTAGAAGACCAGGCTAGGAATTCCCTTGACTGGATGTCACAGTGATGTTGGATTTCCTTCACAGTATCTTTATAGCGCATGTGTAGATATCCTCAAGGTGTCTTCCCAGTCTCCAGTATAACATACCATACCATTGGAAAAGGCATACAGTAGTCGTCCATTCTGATGGTGTGTTCCAAGCAGTAACTCTGGCCTGTGATAATCAGGGACTCAATGCTGGGGGACTTTATGTAATCCAAGGTCTCCAAATGGTCTTGTCAAAAAATTCCATCCAAAATGATACTTCCCAGGTACTGAAAGTTTTTTTTTTGTCAGCTGAGTGTCACAGGAGTGATTTTGATTTTACAGATATTTGGCACAGGCTGGTAAAGTACTTCAGTCTTGTTCAGACTGATGGTAGCTTTTCGGAGAATTTGTTTAGCATCAACTGCAATTATTTTCATCTTGTGCCAGGAGCACATAGTCATAATCAAAGAAGGGTTCCTTGAATGACTATATGGAGTCACTTTGTCCATTCATTCAAGCAGTGTAAGTCACAGAAAAAACTTTAGTTGGAATCTGTTGTATACTCTCCAGCCTATGTACAGAATATGACAATGTGTAACTGAAGAAGACACTGATCTAGATTAGGACACAACTTTACTTAACCTCATTGGACATGGCAAACAAAGCTGATGTATCACTGTAAAGAATCTTCCCTGTGATTCCATCATGAAATAGGTAATCAACTTCACTAATTTCCTCAGTCATCTGGAAGATTTCAGGATGGTCCAGAGAGCCTTCTTGTTTGCAGTGTCAAGTGCCTTTGTCAGGTCAATGAAGGTAAAGAGATTTATTCTGCTCAATGGCAAATCTCAGATCTGCTGTACTCCAGAAAGCCTCATTGCACCTTCTGGGAGGTTCCTTTCCAAAACAATGACAAGGCTGTTCAGGAAAATCTGAGCAAAAATCTTACAGTGAGATACTCCTGTAGTTCATACAGTCTAATTTGCTTCCTTTATTTTCCATACTATCACAATGAAAGCACTACAGAAGTTGCCAAACATTTCTTCTGTGAGCTTGATGCAGTGGTGGGTTACTGCCAATTCTCCCTAGCTTGGAAGAACCAGTTGGTGAAATTTAGCAATCTGGTGAGAGGAGGTTGGACCAGTGGACCCAGGAGTAACTTCCGGAATGCCTGGCCCGGCCCTGTCGCTCGCTCGCCTTGGCTGTCCTGTCGCAGCTCGCTTGCTCCCCCTGCCCACCGGTCGCAGTCAGCTTGCTCGCTTGCCCAGCTCATCCACAGCAGGCTTGTCATGCCCACCCACTTCCTTTGCCCACTCAGCTGAGGCTCCAAGGCTGCAGGTGGCCATCTGCCCGAACCAAGAGAAAACTATCACACGCTGGAGAAAGCAATTGGGGTGATCAGAGAAGGCAGGACAGAGATGAATCCAGGAGAAAATTATCACCCAAAGATCTCCCAAAGTTCTTTCCACAGGGTGTGATAATTTTCTCCTGGATTCCTCTCTGACTTGCCTTCTCTGATCAACGCAATTGCTTTCCTCAGCGTGTGATAGTTTTCTGCTGGATTCCTCTCTGTCCTGCCTTCTCTGATCACCTCAATTGCTTTGCCCAGCATGCAATTTTAGCACTAAATCTTTAGCAGTCTATGTTTGGGAGTTTTTCCCCTCTCTTCCCCCGCTTCCTTTCATCAGAGTCACAGGGTTTTTTTTTTTGCCACCGTGGGCATGGCTTGATTGGGGCAGTCATGTGACTGAGTATGCATGAGTGATGTCATGTTGGCCATGCCCACCCAGTCACATGACCACTTTCATTTATAAGCCACTTCCACAAAACAGGCCACACCTTCAGAAAAGGTTCTAAAAAAATTTGAAAGCCACCACTAGCCTAGTGTCTTCTAAGATTTTTTGGAATGACTATTAGGCATTTGGGACTGGTGCTCTGTAGATTTAGGCAGGAATACCATCCTGCCCTGTTGCTTTTTAAAAAGTTCATCTGCAAGATTGCTTTCTGCATCAGAGCAGATATAGGATAAGATTGGCAAATGAGAAACCAGCTGGAAGATGACCTATTTAGTAAGTTAAAAGAAATGTATAGTAGTGTTTCAATCATTTCTGGTCTTTGATGAGATCTGACCTATCAGATGAGAGTATGGGAAATGTCCTAGTGTAAAAAGTCTATAAAATCCCTTCATGTGATAAAGAACACTAGTAGCATACATATCTGCAAAGCATTCCACATGATCACCCTTTCTGTGCTACCAATGGTTGTCTTCTATATTTTGCAGTTTCTCTTGTACTTCGTTCTTTGAGATTATATAATACAGAAGCCTTGTTCTAGGCACGGAAAGGTCTTGGTATGTCCAGGTTTTCAGTCTTAAGTACAATTGATGACTCTGTGATGACATTTATGAACTGGATCCAATTTTCATAACGATTTCCTAAAAGTGATAAATTGTCATAAAGTTTTTTATTAAGTACATTTTGAAAATGTTGGCTTTGGGCTGGGTTTTTCAGTCTGGCAATGTTGAACGATGTTCTGAAGTCCTTGGCTACTTGTGGGGTAAAGAACCTTTCTCACAGTTGAAGACCAACCAGATTAGTCTGTGATCTGTCTGTCCAGCACTCAGCACTTTACTTGGGCCAGGTAATGGTAACTTCTTTATGGTTGCAGTGACATACTCTGATATAGTCAATAAGTGCAAGTGACAGGATGTACCCAGGTTGTTTTATACTTTTTTGTAAATCTGAACATAGTTTTAGTGATGCACAGGTTATCCTCAGTGCATTTGCTCAGAAGGAGCAAGTCATTACTGTTTGATTTTCCCATTCCATGCCTTCAAGGGTTCAATCCCAGTTGACACTCTCTGTTCCCATCCTGGCTTTGATGTCGTCCAGAGTGACAAATTAGTTGTGGTGGGTATGAATAATCTGCTCAAGATGCCCATATAAATATCTTTGTCTGCCTGGACTTGAGGGAGTGCTGTATAGGCACTATAGTGGTAATGTAGTAGGACTTGCTGAGAGAAAGGAGGAACATCATAGTACTTTCATTTATTCCAGTGAGTTGTGATGGTTTTCCCTGATGGCCAAGATGAGGAGGAAGAGCTGATTCTGGGGATGTGGAGGAGCATCAAGTAAACGCCAAAGTCTCTAAGCAGATAATGAATAGGCCAGAGGAAGAGGAGATGCCGGGAACCCTGTGGGCGGGCGGCGGGAGAGCATCAGGGGAATAAGTGGACAAGTGCCTAGGGCTGAAGAAGAAAGGGAAATGATGTAGCTGCAACTGGAGGGCTCAGAAACCCAGTCAGAAGCACAGGATGGAAAAGGAATGCAGCCTCCTCTACTGTCTCCCAGGGTGTGCAGGGCCAAACCAAGGCAAGTGCAATGGAGGTCAGCAAGAATATTTGTGAGGAGGCAGTGAGTTACACTCTTGTGTGTGTGTCAATGTAGCTCGATGGGTGAAGTAGCGTAATGCCAGAAACAACCATTCAGTTTCCTGCTGTGTATGTGTTCTGGCTTTGTGAATGCCTGCCTTTGTTTCTTGACCCTGAGCTTGGACTCAGGATTCATGAGTGGATACTGTACCTTGCATTGGATACTCTGCCTTTGGATTTGTGCCTAAATTCAGATTTTGTATTTGGTTGACTTCATGCTGGACTTGTGAACTTTGTTTTATAAAGCTTTGGAGGGGAGCTATTTGCAAGCAAACCTTTTATTAAAGGGACTTGGGGGAATGATATTAGAGGCTTAGAGTTTTTTTTTAAAAAACTCTCAAATTCTTTTTGTGTGCATGTGTGGTCTGGAACAGGACATAAGTAGAAATGTTCTTCATCAGAGCAGTTTTAATTGCAAAACCTACTCTAAATCCTGTTGAGAGTTTGTGGTTTCCCTTTCTAAAAGAACATATCCAGTTGCTGCTTCCTAAAATGAACCTGGTCTCACTGAGTGTGGTAACATCAGTGCTGTAACAGCAAAGTTCAGCTTCTATAAATGTGGTTCATCTTTCAGGCTTTGACAACTTGTCTTTATTCAGAAATGTGTGGAAACTCCAGGATCTGAAGATTAATTTTCTTTTATTTGTTTTCCTTGATTCTTGACTGCTGTAGAGCTGATTTGCCACGAGTAGTTAGATAGCCAGAAGTTGTGGGGCCAGTCAATGTCTAGAGTACTTTTTGTAATCAATCTCTCATGTGAAGGTGAGTAGCGCTATCCTAAAAAGGGCTGCCCAGTCATTTTGGATGCTTCCAGATGTGTTCTTGCCCTGGGTATTGAGCCAAACAATTATTATCCAAAGATTGACCATGTGCAGATTTGTAAATACTTCCTTCTCCTTCGGTTACCACTCCCAATCACTGCAGGGCTCAATGAATTCAGTTTGGAACTGAGGTGAACTGCATCTGTGTTATAAAGATGAATTACGCAACTGAAACCTTTGCAAGAGTTTTAAGTGGAGCAGCTGTTGCACAGGCACATTCTCTCTCTCTCTCTTTTAGCAGAAGAGCCCTTAATCCACCACTGGACAGCTGTTATGACTGGAGATTTCCTCTCCGTTGAATCTGCAAGCACTCAACTTTAAACACTGTGATAGACAAACAACATGCCATGATAGACAAATCCACTAACTCAAGGACTGGGGACTGTTCAGTTACCTTGACCCAGTTTGGCCTGTCTACTAAGATGGTTTACCAAGGTGTGGCCATTACATATGTTACAGATATTTGGAGCCACAGGTGAAAGCTGAGCAGCAAGTGGGGACCAAAGGTGAATGAGTCACCCTTAAAAGGACACAGCAGATCCCTCCACTAGAGGTACTACTCTGGGACAACCCCCAAAGTTATCTATACAAGCAGTCCACAGACTTTCTGGTGGAAGGGCAGAGAGGGGATGGTTCTGCACAAGTGGCAGGTGCAAATGTGAGAGTATACAATTCCATTTATGCAAACAGTGTATGCATGGGCTCGTTACTCACAAATAGAGCTGCATACGTAAGTGTTAGTACCTGCTGCACGCACAAGTGGAGGTGTGCATGCATGCTTCCTGCTGCTTGCATAGCCCAGTTCCAAGTAATAGGCACTAGGAATATATAAAATATAAAAATAACTTAAACTAAAATATGACACGATTTTCAGAGTGATTCCCAGTCATTCTAAAATGCTTCGGTGTTAGTCCAAATGTCACTTTAGAATAGAATAACAAAGTTGGAAGGGACCTTGGAGGTTTTCTAGTTCAACCCCCTGCCTAGGCAGGAAACCCTACACCACTTCAGACAATTGGTTATCTATCTCTTCTTTAAAACTTCCAGTGTTGGAGCATTCATAACTTCTGGAAGTAAGTTTTTCCACTGATTAATTGTTCTAACTGTCAGGAATTTCTCCCTAGTTCTAAGTTGTTTCTCTCCTTGATTAGTTTCCACTCATTGCTTCTTGTCCTATCCTCAAGTGCTTTGGGAAATAGTTTGACCTCCTCTTTTTTGCGGCAATCCCTGAGATAGCAGAACAGTGTATAATATCACTCCTAGTAGTCCTTATTTTCATAAGACTAGACATATCCAGTTCAACAACCATTCTTTATATGTTTTATCTCAAGTCCCCTAATCATCTTTGTTGCTCTTCTCTGTAATCTTTCTAGAATCTCAACATTTTTTTACATCGTGGCAACCAAAACTGAATTCAGTATTCAAAGAGTGACCTTACCAACGCATTATAAAGTGGTATTAAGACCATGTGATCTTGATTCTATCCTGCTGTTTATGCAGCCTAAAACTGTCAGCTGCAGCACATATTTAGATGATTGTCCGCTAGGACTCCAAGATCCCTCTCACAATCATCACCATTGAGCAAGGTACCACATATACTGTACCTGTGCATTTTGCTTTTCTTGCCTAAATGTAGAACCTTACTTTTTTTACCGTTAAATTTCCTTTTGTTAAATAGCGCCCAATGTTAAAGTCTGTCAAGATCCTCATGTATATTAAGCCTATCTTCTGGAGTGTTGGCTATTCCTGCTAGCTTGGTGTCATCTGAAAATTAGATGAATTCCCCATCTATTTCCTCATTCAAATCATTGATGAATATGTTGAAGAGTACTGGGCCCAAAACAGCCCTGGGGTACTCCACTGCATATCTCCTTTCATGTAGATGGAGTTCAGTTGAGGACTACACGTTGAGTGCGGTTGCTCAGCCAATTACAAATTCATCTGGTGGTGATATTGTCTAACCCACATTTTTCTATTTTATCAAGTAGTAGGTTATGGTCCAATTTGTCAAATGCCTTACTGACATCCAAGAAATTATATCAACAGAATTCCTCTGATCCACTAATTTTGTCACTTTGTCAAAGAATGCAATAAGATTAGTCTGGCATGATCTGTTTTTGACAAACCCATTTTCTTCCTATTTTAACTTGTGTTCCTAATCTGTTTTTTGTGGTGCTATTTTGATAGGTTGTTTTTTTCACTTTGTGTAGAGACAGATGCAAAAACTAGTTAAATAGTTCTGATTTCTCCCTGTAGTTTGTTACTTTTTTGCCATTTTCTCCCAGCAATGGAGCAATTGTTTCTTTGACTTTTTTCTTGTTTTTAACATATTGGAAGAAGCTTATTTTTTTGGTTATTTTTTTATTTTTGTTCGTCATGAGCCTTAGCTTTCCTTGCTTCATTTTTGTAGGCTTGGGCTATTTGCTGATATTCTGCCTTAGTTATGTGCCCCTCTTTCCAGTTTTTATACTTGTCCTTTTTGTTGTTCAATTTGTCAGAGAGTTCTTTATGCAGCCATGCTGTTTTCCGGAGTGAGAGGCAGGAGTCTCCAGTAGAGGTATTATCACGCCCAATTGGCTATGGACTGGGATGAAGCTGAGGCCACACCTCTTTGCTCCACTCTTGACTTCCAGTTTCATCTCAGTCCAGCCAGAAACGAGACTTAAAATTTTTTACTCCTGAAAATACTTCTTCTGAACTCTCATTGCCTCTACAGCCTCTGGAAAACAGCTTCCCTCTCCTGCCAGTAAGTATTCTCTGGTGGTCCTTCTGCTGGCCACCAGGTAGAGTTGTTTGAATTACTGGGGACTGGAGAAGGCACAAACAGTATGGCAGTGGCCATTTTAAGCTGAGCACGTGGTGGCAGTCCCCAGTTTCTGGGTGATCCGGAGGCTGTTGGGCTCGGGATTTCCAGCCCCATGTCTTCCAATCGCCCTGCTTGGTTGGCTGGAGGCTTCGGCAACTAGATTCAAGCTGTGGCATTTCTGGAGCGCTTGCAAAAGCGCAAAGTGGCTTTTAGAGACTGCGGGCAAGCCGTGGAACAGCAGAGAGGCGCGTGGGCGTCTAGAGCTGAGGCAAGCCTTGGTGGCAGCCCCTACAGCACACCATGCACAGCGTGGGCCTGGGGGCTGCCTGGATATTGCAGAAGCAGCCCTAATCATTCTCACATTTCCTGTTGCAGCTGAAGAGGGAGCGCTGAGAGGCTTCACAAGGAAGGTGTAGGCAGTCTTCCAGACTGCCTACTGCCTCTGCCAGGGCACAAAAGACTGCTGCTGCCTCTCGTCCCTCACCTGCCACCCAGAGGGATGAACGTAGGAGACATAGGGCCATTTCTAAAACCCTTTTCTAGGGCAGAGAAATTAAGGGCCCAGCAAGGTAGGCTCAGTGCCTCTCCTTCTCATTCCAGATCTCCATTGGAAGATGAGTCCCACCCCCTCCCCCAGGTTCTCCAGATTCCCTTGGGTGATTTTTTGGGGAGGGTTCCCCTTTTCCATCTCCTTCCCTGGAAGATCAGGACATAGAATTGGAAGATTCATGTCTCCATGTAGATCCCATGGAGGTTCAAGCCTTGCCTAGGCCTATCCTGGCTCCCCAGGCTGGAGAAGCTCAGAATCCTGAGAATTCCAGCTGGGGGTTGCAGAATCTTACTGAAAGAGCCATCTCTTCTGGCATTGTGGCTGGTTTACAGCAACAGGGTGCTCAGTCTTTAGCATCAGATAAGGGCAAAACTCCTAGGACCAGCTCCTCTCAAGCACGTACTCTCTCTCCTTCTGTGAGCTGTCCTGTATCCCCTTCCCTGGTTAGTGAAGACTCTTAGTGAAGGCCCAGAAGCACCGGGAGGATGAAAGAGGATTCTAAGCCGGAATCTCCGGCCTTCACTGGCCTATTCCGTCCTAATTTATTCCGTTTTCTCCTGCACAAAGCACGTGCCACAGCACAAGTACAGAAGGGCAAGGAAAGAGTGAAGGATGGGACTAAGGAGGGAGCTAAGGAAGGGGTTGCAATTAAGAAACCTCAAGGGCCAGTTTTCTCTGAATCCAAGACGGCTAAGGAGGAGATCCCTGCTCCTCACCTGTTTCTGGAGGTGGTGAAGAAACAATGGAAGAAACCTGCAGTTTTTCCCAACCCTGGCAGTAATGATAGGCATTTTTATAATACTGAGCCAAATTTTTCCCAGGTCTTACAGCTGCCCACTGTAGACCCACCAGTGGTTGTTTTGGTGTTGCCTACTTCTCTGGTGGCCAAGGATTTGGCTGACAACCTGAAGGCAGATGACAGAAGGATGGAGATGATGCTGAGGAAGACGTTCCAGTCTGCAGTCTGGCTTCTGCTTCGTTCTTCAATTGCACTGCTATCTTGTGGATGGAGAAAATCCAGGAGCGCATTCCTCCAGAAGATGTGCTTCTTCACAAAGACCTAAACAAATTAGTGGCAGTAGCACAGTTCTCGGCTCATGCCACGTTGAACACCATGAAGTTCGCTTCCAGGGAGATGGCGTCATCTGGTACCTCTCGTCACCTTATTTGGCTCTGGGGCTGGCATGTGGACAACAAGTCAAAATGGCAACTGGCGCCGGCCAACTACATGGGGGTTCCCTCTTTGGGGCCTCACTTGACCTGCTCCTTGTGAAGGACAAGAATAAGAAAAAATCCTTCCCACTGTAGTGAAGAAGGCAGAGCAAAAGTCTACTCCATTCTACCACAGTCGTTGTATCAACCTCAGGAGCAAGAAGCTCAGCAGAGCAGGTGCTCTTCCCCCAGGTCAGAGAGGCAGCCAAGCACAGTTACAGTAGGAAAAGATCTCACTTCCAGCAGCAGAGTAAGTGTCCTTTTTGCAGAGGAGCTGGTCGCCCTTACCACCGGGTTCAATAGGTCGTCTTCGACCCCATCCATTGGTGGTTTCCTGGCCCTCTTTTCCAAGGCCTAGGTGGAGGTTTCTTTGGATGCCTGGGTGCTCAGCATGGTCACGTATGGGCTTTGTTTAGAGTTCCTTTCCACCTCCCCTAACTTCTTCCATACGTTTCCCCCGGCCCAATGCATAGAGAAACACAGGTTGATACGTCAAGCTATTAAACATCTGCTTGACATTGCTGCAGTGGAACCTGTCCCTTCTGGACCAGGTGGGTGGGGGTTCTATTCGAACCTGTTTCTTGTGCCAAAGTCTTTTTTGGGAGGGGAAGGAGGAGGAGAGGTTGGAGAACTATTCTTGACCTGAAGCTGTTGAATCAATATGTGGTTCACCACAAATTCAAGATAATCTCAAGTCCATCTTGGCAGGTGTTTGGGAGGAGAATTACATGGCATCTATAGATCTTACAGAAGCTTACCTCCACATTCCCATTCTCCTGGTCCATAGGCATTTCCTCCAGTTCTCCTATCTGGGACGCCACTACCAATATAAGGCCCTGCCATTCGGTTTGTCGTCAGCACCCAGCTCCTTCACTAAGGTGCTGGCAGTTGTGGCGGCGTATCTAAGGGAAGTGGTTAGGTTTTCAGTTAACTCTGACAAGAGTTCTTTTTCTCAGTCCACTAGTAATCCTCCATTTGGGGGCGGTTATAGATTCCTGTTTAGGAAAGGTTTTCCTCTCCCTTAACCATATTAACCAGTTTGGTTAATATGGTTAAGCAGGTCTGCAGGGACCTTTATGTTCCCATAGCCCTTCTCTCTAGCTTGTTGGGGAAGCTCATATCCTGCATCAAGGTAGTGCCATGGGTGAGGCTGCACACTGGGACTTTGCAGTGGTGACTCCTGCCCATCAAGAGGGCCAATGCCAGCAGCTCGCCGGCCAAGATCAAGGCCACCCCCAGGTACTGATCTCTCTCAAATGGTGACTGTTCCCAACCTTGCTTAAGGGGTGGGACTTCAGGGACCAGGAGTGCCTCATCCTCATCACAGACACCAGTTTGTTCAGCTGGGGTGACCCTGGGGTCTCAGTTGGCATAGGATCAGTGGTGATGGTAGGAGCTCGGACACAATACCAACTGTTTGGAACTCCAGGAAATCCATCTGGTGCTTCGACACTTCTGGCCCTCCATCGAGGGTCGTCACATCCTAGTTCTCATTGACAACATAGCGGCCAAAGCCCACATCAATTGGCAGGGCAGCACACATTTCAAGGCATTGCATGCCGAGGCGATGTCACTGGACAACTCAGCGGAGAGGCACCTGTGATCCATCCAGGTGGAGCACATCACGGGTATCAACAACCATTAGGCCAACTGATTGAGTCGAGAGACGGTGGACAATGTGGAGTGAGCCTATTCATGGAGTTGTTTCAGAGTGTCTGCAAGAGGTTTGGACAACCAGTGGTGCACCTCTTTGCTACTCTGGCTAATACACAGCTTCCCTGGATCTTTTTTCAATTCTCAGCTCGGGGAATGGACGTGGCCAGACAGGTTATTGTATGCTTTTCCTCCCCTCCCCCTCATTCCTGGGGTCATTCAGAAGCTAGTCAGGGAGCAGGCAGAGCTTATCTTGGCGGCACCGCATTGGCCGTGTAGGGCCTGCTTTGTAGATCTCATGACTTGTCGGTCTGGCCTCCGTAGTGGATTCTGGAGGGGATATAGAATTACACTAGGGGAGGCTTTTTCACCTGGAGCCACACTGGCTGCAACTAGCCGTGTGGAGACTGAGTGGGAGGGCCTGAGAAAGGCTCATTTGTTGCTGCAATTGATTAGAACCATAGAGGCCTCACGCAGGTAATCCACCACGAGGATCTATGACTCTACCTGGGCCTCTTTCGTAGCCTGATGTCAGACTGCCCAGGTAGTACCCACCAGCTTGCTGCCCTTTCCACAGTTATTCCAGGTGAGGGCTCTGTTTCCCTCACCCAATTACCCATTGTTAAAAGGTTTCTTTGATGGGTCTCAAACTTGTGCCCTCCAGTGGTCCATATATTCCCCATGTGGAACCTTCCTACAGTGTTACAGGATCTCTTGGCTGAGCCCTTTGAGCCATTGAGGACAGTTAGCTTGAAACTTCTCACTCTTAAAGTGGTGTTTTTGGTGGCTATCATGTCGGTGAGTGTTAGAGTTAGGGGCCCTTTCCTCCAGGGAGGATTTGTGCATGTTCCACAGCAACAGGGTTGTGCTGAGGTTAGATCCGGCCTTTATGCCAAAGGTGAATTCCATTTTCCATCGGTCCCAGGAGATGGTCCTTCCAGATTTTTGCCCAGTTCTGGTTAAGGAACAAGAACAGCAATGGCACATTTGGATGTCCGACAGCCTTGCATATATATTTGAAGTGGGTAGCCTCCTTCTGAAGGTCGAAGGTGCTATTTTTATCCTTCCAGCCTTCATTGCTAGGTAAGTGGGTTACGTCCTCCACCATCAACTGGTGGATCTACTTGGCTATTGCCCTGGTATACGAGTCCCAGTCATTGCTTTTGCCGACTGGCTTTACAGCTCATTCAACCAGGAATGCTGCCACCTCGACGGGTTGGGGTTCCCAGGCCCAGATAGACTGTTGCAGAGCAGCGATGTGGGCCTCCCTGTAGCCGTTCACTCGCCATTGCAGGTTGGATGCATTCACATTGGCTGATGTAGTGTTCAGGTGCAGGGTGCTACAGTAGGTCATTGCAGATTGTTAGGTCCCGCCCATGAGACTTAGCTTTGGTAGGTCACTCTACTGGAGACTCCTTTCCCTCACTCTGGAAAATGGCTGTTGGTCTTACCTGAACTGTTATTTTAGGAGTTAAGATAGGAGGCTCCAGTCCCTGCCCTATGTTAGCTAGTTGGCAGATGGAAAGGGTGTTTCTCCTTTGTGCCTTGTTTTCAGATCTAAGGTGAGCACACTGATGAAACTGGAAGTCAAGGGTGGAGCACAGAGGCGTGGCTTCAGCTTCAGCCCAGTCTCGTGGCCCAGTCTCGTAGCCTTGAGTATAATAATACCTCTATTGGAACCTCCTGTCTCAACTCCTAAAATAGCAGTTCAGGTAAGACCAACTACCACTTTCTTTTGAGAGCTGTTATTTTTCTTGTTCATTGCTATTGTCCTAGACTGGGCTTTTATAATCTCACTTTTCAAAATTTCCCAAGCTTCTTGAGTTGTTTCCCCTTGAGAGATTCTATGGAATACCCCCGAAGCGCTCTCTAAGTTTATTGAAATCAGCTCTCTTAAAGTCCAAGATTGTAGCTTGTAGTATTGCTTGTGTTAAATTCCAATATTACATGATCACTTGCCCCCAAGATTCCGGTATCTTCAATACCTTCTATCATTTCATCTCTGTTAGTGAGAATTAAGTCCAATATGATTGTTTCCATCTCTACTTTTTGGAAAACAAAGTTGTCTGCTAGGTTTGTCAGGAACCTGTTTGATCTTCCACTTGGTGCAGAGTTTGTCTCCCAGTTGATGTCAGGATAGTTAAAATCCCCTATTTATTTATTTATTTATTTATTTATTTATTTATTTATTTATTTATTTACTTACTTACTTATTTACTTATTTACTTATTTACTTACTTATTTATTTATTTATTTTATTTCTAGACCGCCCCCTCTTCCCCAAAGGGACTTGGGGCGGTGTACATGTAAAAGTTAAAAC
>JAPKID020000953.1:0-15990 GCA_026931265.2 Tropidonophis doriae | reverse complement strand
CCTGCAACCCTCTGCCAGTGAAAACAGAGCACAGGAGGGCTGCGCATGGCTCTCCCAAACTCCATTTTCACTGGCAGAGGCACCGCGGGCCTGTCCTTTGCTGTTTCCAGGGTGACCCCTTGCCTTGGAGAATAGTTTGACTCCCTCTTCTTTGTGGCAGCCACTCAAATATTGGAAGACTGCTATCATGTCTCCCCTGGTCCTTCTTTCTATTAAACTAGCCATACCCATTTTCTGCAACCATTCTTCATATGTTTTAGCCTCCAGTCCCTTAATCCCCTTGGTTGTTCTTCTCTGCCCTCTTTCTAGAGTCTCCACATCTTTTTTTACATCATGGTGACCAACATTGAATGCAGGATTCCAAGTGTGGCCTTCCCAAGGTCTTATAAAGTGGTATTAACACTTCCCGTGATCTTGATTCTATCTGTAGAATGGCTTTTATATTCAGAACACAGAATAATAGGGTTGGAAGGGGCTTTAGAGACCACCTAGTTCAAGCCCCTGTTTAAGCAGGAGACTCTATTCCAGGGGTGTCAAACTCAAGGCTTTGCCGGCTGGAGAATTCTGGGAGCTGAAGTCCTTCAGACTTAAAGTTGCAAAGTTTGCCCACCCCTGTGCTAGTTGGAACCCTGATAGGCAGAGGATCTCCACAGACACAAATGAAAGATAGTAACTCAAGGACGACCTGTATGGGAAATCTCCTGGAGAAAAAAAAAATGTGCATGACATACAAAAACCAAATCGGAGTGCAAACCTGGATATTTGCGAGCACATTTGGCAAATATCTACGTAGATGTCTCTACTTGCTGGAAGCTACACTCCACAAACGGGTGGAACAAAAGACCAAAGAATGCTATTAATTAAAGGTTCCAGCCTAAAATTAACTCCCTTGTAAAAATAAGGTACACAGCATCGCTTGTCAACGCATTTCAAAAGATTTCCATGGAAGGGTCAATTACAATAAATTTGGATAAATCCAATCTTTTCATCAAGATCAACCGGAGGTGGGGACATTTTTTCAGAGGCCGCTCCCTGAAACGGAAGGGCTGTTCCAGGAGGGTAATGAACATTGCTTTTATTTACATTTAATTAAAACCAAATATAGTTATTAATATTATTGCCCTCCAGTCATATGCTTATTTGGCTTCTCCATCTGCCACATTAAAACCTGCCATTCGGGGCACTTCCCTGGCAGCTGTGCCCAAAGAAAGAAAAAAAGAAAGATTTTCAGAAGACCTAGCATAAGGGTCAGCAACCCACGGCTCTGGAGCCGCATGTGGTTCTTTTATCCCTCTGCTGCAGCTCCCTGATCAGAAAGGGGATCTTTTCTACCTCCAACCAGGGTGGGATTCAGCCAGTTCAGATTGGCTTGGGCGAACCATTAGCTCCGACGATCCGCTGGGAGCGAACTGGTTCGCTCCAACGGTCAGGTGGCCCCACCTGCCCACCCCTGCCCTTTACTTACCTATATCCTCTCAACTGATTTACGCAGCAGCTGTGTTACCCCTCAAAAGTAAAGTGGAAGGTAAGTTCTGCTAAAACTGTGCATAAGCACTGTTAGGATATTGAGCCTTCTATTGGGTTGACAAAATATATGAGTCTATGTTCTTAAGGAGTTACGTAGCTTTAAGAACTGTGTTGAATTCTAATTGGCTGTGCTTCTCAGCTCTACCATATAAGCAAGCTCAGAAACACAGTCCGTCCCCTTTTCGATTCCCTTTGAATCCTGTGCTTACTTTTTGCAGCTGAGGAGATGAAGACTGAAGACTGAAAAAGTATTTGTTTTGCATCACTGTAAGATAACTCTGTGTTGGGTGAAGGACTGTTATTGTTTTGAGAAGTTAGAATCACTGGTCGGAAGGAGTATTTTAGTTGCTACAAAGTAAGGACTATTTATTTTCTTACTACCACTGTTTTAGAGTTTGTTTGTGGTTACAGCAACGTATCTCTTTACTCTCCGGCGTATTACACTATTCCGCATTTATTTTCCTAACACTGGTTACGGGACCAAAGTTGTAACACTGGTTCTGAACCCAGAGTTGCTAACAAGCACGGAGCAAAACATGTGATTGGTTGTTAAACTGGCAGTGCCCACCACTGCCTCCAACATGCTGCTTCCAATAGGGGAAGGTTGTCCATTCCTGGCAACTTTAAAGCCTAAGGATGTTAATTCCCAGAATTCCCTAGCCAGCCATGCTGGCCACGTAGGCACCAAGCCTACTACTTGGAGCAAGAAGGATTCCAATTCTGGACCATTAACATTTTACTGGTGCCCCTCTCTGAAATGACACTTCTTTTATCCCCACTGAATTCTTAAATTCAGTCAAGATATCCATTCCCCATTCCTTTAATGCCTCCACAAGCAGCATCCCTGGCCAGCTGGTTCGATCCCAAGAGGTCAACCAGTCAATCTTTTTCTTCTTCGTCTTGAATTTGAATGCCCTCTATTTTATACAGACTTAAAAGCCAGTTTTCCTGACTTGTTTGCAAATAAATCACGATAACTAGAATCCTCGGTCGTTAAATCACTTAGGCCCTCAAAGACGAATGATACAAATTAGATCAGGAACAGCAATTAACAAAAATGCGATTGAAATAAGGAGATAAAAATCAATGGTTAAAAGAATTATGATGAGACAAAGCTACAAATGCAAGGCCATTATCAAGAGACAAGGATCCAACTGTCTCTCTTTCCATTTCTATGAAATATGCATGAAGCACATGATCAGGTAACCAAGGTTTTCTTGAAAGGCTGGCAGGCATTTCAAACAAACCAAAGTTGGAGCACCACAACAAAGTACAACGCCATGAAAAACCACACAAGTCAGTCAAAACAAAGGCTAGGAAGAAGGCAACAAGCCTTGGAAAAATCTTTCCCCTAAAGAGGGGGAAAATAGAGAGTGTGGACTCATCACTTTAAATAATTAAAATTGGGCATGGAAACTATTTGGAGAATCATTCATTTCTGCTCCTGACCATTTTTATTTATTTGTCTCCTGAAAATCCAGACAGCATCCTAAAAAGCAGAAACATCACCCTGCCAACACAAGTGCCTAGAGTCAAAAGCTCTGGTTTTCCCAGTTGCAATGGATGGCTGTGAAGGTTGGACCATAAGACAGACCCTAAGCTCTTGGCCTACTACCGAACTGGACATAGGTGTTGTAGTCCAAGCCATCTGGAGATCAAATCCATCTCACATATGCTACTATGTGTTAGGATATTCAGCATTATATTGGGTGGACAATATAAATGAGCCTATGTTCTTAAGGAGTTATGTAGCTTTAAGAACTGTGTTTGAGTTCTGATTGGCTGTGCGTCTCAGCTCTCCCATAAAACAAGCTCAGAATCACAGTCCGTTCCCTTTTCGATTCCATTCCTGTTCTTACTGTTTGCCGTCTGAGGAGCTGAAGCTGAATATTGAAGAAGGAGGAGGATTTGTTTTGCATCACTGTAAGATAACTCTGTTTGGTGAAGGACTGTTATTTGCTTGAGAAGTTAATCAGAAAGAAGTATTTTAGTTGCTACAAAGTAAAGACTATTTATTTTCTTACTATCACTGTTTTGGAGTTTGTTTGTGGCTACAGCAACGTATCTCTTTACTGTCCGGTGAATTACACGATTCCGCATTTATTTCTAAACACTGGTTGCAGGACCAGAGTTGTAACACTGGTTCTGAATCCAGAATTGCTTACAATACCATCAAGGTCAGATTTCTGGTTGTGGATGGTGGAGGGTGGAGAGGGAGGAGAAGAGGTGAGCCCACCCACCCCCAATCAACAGAAAAACCTAGGGAAAGGGGTTCCAAAATGTAAAGTAGAACATGTCCTATGTCAAGGATAGTCCTCATACGAGGACTAATATAGATGTAATATATTTTGATGAAAAGGAGGAGGACTAGGGGTGATATGATACCATGGTTCCAATATTTAAGGGGCTGCCAGAAAGAAGAGGGGGTCAACCCAGGGTTGAAAACCAGCAGGTTCTGACAGGTTCTATAGAACCGGTAGCGGAAATGTTGAGTAGTTCAGAGAACCGGCAAATGCCACTCCTGGCTGGCCCCAGAATGGAGTGCGAATTGAGATTTTGAAGTATCCTTCCCCTGCCATGCCCACCAAGCCATGCCCATAGAATCAGTAGTAAAAAATTTGAATTTCACCACTGGGTCAACCTATTCTCCAGAGCACCTGAAGGCAGAACAAGAAGCAACAGATGGAGATATGGAGAAATTTCCTGACAGTTAAATCAATCCCTTGGTGGAACAACTTGCCTTCAGAAGTTGTAGGTGCTCCATCATTGCAGGTGGTAAAGAAGAGACAGGGCAGCCATTTGTCTGAACTAGACTAGAAAATCACCAAGGCCACTTCCAACGTTATTCTGCTATTCTATACTGTAATGCTACACTTTCTGTTTACATGTCAAAGAACAAGAGTCCATCATCTGCTACTCCATGCACAAAACTCCTACTGAGCTCTTGAAGACCATGTTGGATAACAACCACCCATGCAGTTGAAGACAACGTGTGGTTTGGAGAACCCAAGAAAACTCAAACACAACTTGAGGCTCTGTCTTCCCGCCATGTGTGGCCACTTCCCACCTTTTACCCCAAGGCAACAGCTTTGTTCTAGCTCATAAATTTAGAGCCACTGAAAATTGCGTCATCCAGCATGTCACAGCAAAACTTCTTGAATACATTGAGAGTGTTTTTCGTTCTTGCGCTAAAAAGAGGAGATCGTTGTTTCACACAAGCGTCTAAGCAGTGGCAGTTCCAAATGGGACTCTCAACTCATAAACTAGCAATTACAAATTGCTCCATTATCCCCCACAGAGTATGCACAAATTATGCTCTTAAGGTAAATCACCTCCAGTTTAAGAACCACCAAGCTAAAACATGGTCTTAAGTTAGAGGGGCTGTTTTCCATGGACCAAAGTCACAATAATCTTCCAAGTCAAGAGCTGTGAATGATAATATTAGAAGTATTAATGACTCCCAGGAAGGTGTAGCCTTATTATTTCAGAATTTCAAGGGTGGGAATTATATTGAGAGGTCCTTGAGCAGAAAATCATTCACATACTTATACATATACACATACACATACACATACACACATACACACATACACACATACACACATACATACATACATACATACATACATACATACATACATACATACACTTGTGTCACAACACCCTGTTAAGCCCCAATTAAAGGAGGAATCATACTGCTTTACTTTTCTGCCTTTCGGCTCATCACCAGAGACCATCTAGACAGAAAGCCATGAGTTCTGTTGTGTATTTTTTTTTACATGTGTGTTAGATTTTTTTTTTGTGACACAAGCATATACTTATCCTCCTGTCTCAGCTGATCGAGATAAGAAACAGTTGGTCTAGAGGAAATTACAACTGCCTCACATGTAATACTTCCCCGGTTCGAATCCCAGTAAGGGTATGGCTAGCTGATGAGAGCTAAATAGCTCGAAATACATCTATCCTAGTCTCCCTGATTCATTTATTGATCAGCTCAAAAACCTAACACACACACACACACACATACATTTAAATAGCCAACATCTTAAGAAATCCCAAAGACAAGATCCATCTAGAAAACCAAGGAGTCTATGAAATACCATGCAAAATTTGCCCAGCCACATACATTGGACACACTAATAGGAGCCATTGGACATACTAATAGGAGAATTAATGCACGCATCGCAGAACACAAGAATGCTGTCAGAAAAGAAGAAAAAACTTCCCCCCTTTTCCAACCAAATTGAAGGAACCAAATTACTCTCCAAAACTGAACACTTCAACAAGAGAATAATTATGGAAGCTATCTAAATAGAGAAACATCCCACAACAAGAATAAACGTGATAATACCTCCCACCTACCAGACATCTGGAAACTAGCCAATAAACGAGTCCCAGCCACAAAAACTGACACCGGACCCAGAACAACACAGGACACCATCATCAATCACCCTCAACAAACATCAACTCCATCTACCAATCAAGATGTGACAACACAGCCAACCAATCCATTTAAAGCAGCAAAGTCAACATTCCACACCCACCCACCTAGATTTATAGAAAAACAGCCGCTCCGATCACAGTTTGCTTGCACAAGCAAGAAGCCAAAGGCACCAGCCTGAAGATGACGAGTGTGACCTCATCGAAATGTTGCCAACATACTTTTAATCCTACACAGGAAAAGACCAAATAAACCAAGACCTATGTATGTATGTATGTATGTATGTATGTATGTATGTATGTATGTATGTATGTAACTCAAGGCCTGGGGGCCAGATCCGGCTCTCAAGATTCTAAGATCTGGCCTGCTGGGTCACCCTGGAAACAGCAAAGGACTGGCCCATGGTGCCTCTGTCAGTGAGTCCAGGAGGGCCGCATAGAGTCCTCCCAAGCTCTATTTTCACTAGCAGAAGGTTGCAGGAGGCTGTCACAGCCGAAAACGGAGCTCGGGAGTCCATTTTTTCTGGTAGAGCACTGGGGCCACCACAGGCGCCCCCAACACGAGTGATGTAGAGCTGGCCACACCCACCCTGGCCACACCCACTCTGTCCCCCGCCCAGGGAGGTGAAACACAATCCTGATGCAGCCGTCAATTAAAGCATTCCAATTAAGTGCTTTTCTTTTCTTTCTTTCTGACAGAATTTAGTGGCAAAGTTACTTCACTGGATCCATCTTCATCCAGAAAAGATATTTGTTTTATCGTAAGTAAAGAGAATGAGCAAATTACAAAGATGGGGGAAATCCTGCCATACAACCAGAGGTGACATTACTGTGGAATATATAAAAATCTTCATTACTAGCCGTTTGTAAAACGTTGGGGCCATGTTGGAGTTCCATGAACCACTTTGAGAAGGTCTCTATCCAGAAGCTGCTGAAATGAAGCCCAGAAGGGCCCGAATGGAATATCCTGGGAGAAATGAAATAGTGTCCCAGAATTCTACTTTTTAAAACTCATTTACAGTTTATAAAACGGGTCTTGATTTCTTTCTATAACAAATGGATGGTTTTATAATACTAGTGGTCCTTGACTTCATTTAGTGACCGTTCAAAGTTACAATGGCATGAACTTTCCCCCCCACTTATGACCATTGCAGCATCCCCATGGTCACGTGTTTTACACTCGGATGCTTGACAACTGTTTCATATTTATGCTGTTTGCAGTCTGGATCATGGGATCCCCTTTTGTGACCTTCTGACAAGCAAATCAATGGAGAGACCAGATTCATCTAACAACTGTGTTACTAACTTAATAACTGCAGTGCTTCACTTAACAAATGTGGCAAGAAAAGTCATAAAATGGGGCAAAACCTACTTAACAAATTTCTCACTTAGCAACAGAAATTTAGTTTAGTTCACTTTATTGTCGTTGCCCATGGTACAACGAAATTACATGCTGTCTTCAGTGTACATTACAATTATAAAAATAAAAAACACAAACAACATCCTTTACATTCTATATAACTGAAATTGAAAATCTGATATTGCACAATATTTTGGGACTCAGTTGTGGTTATAAGTCATGGACTACCTGCACAGTTTAGTCACTACATGGCTTTTCACTGTTTCTCTTGCCCTGTTATTCCAAAGAAACATCCAGTTTAGCTGGGATATTTTGCAAGATCACTCATGCATTCAGGGAATCCTGCTGGTGGAAGGACTTTGGAAGTCTTCTAGTCCAACTTCCTGCCCAAGGCAGGATACTTTAGTCTCAAGAGCATCTTATTATACCAACAATATTAATTAAAATTGAAAAGCCATACAGGAAAGCCAGCTCATCAATGACTCACCGGAAGCCAGAAACTAACTTGAAGGTGTGGAGATTAAATATGGTTTTTGTTTCCATTTAGATAAGGCGGCAAGCCATCTTCATGTATTCACCGTAAATACGTTCAGAACTGATAATGAGGCAACTCAATTTACAGAATCAACAAAAGCTCAGAAAAAGAGAGAAATTACGCTGTTCACCCATATCGACTTAGGTCATTTTGAAATAAAAGCTGGACATCAACATTTGACTACTAGCTCTGAACTATTCAGTTAAAGATTGATCAAGGCAAACAAAGGTTTTCTCACTTGCATACTAGTTCATCTTGCAACAAAACTCCGCACTGGCAACAGGAGGAGCATCTGGCGAGTAAACACTCTGCTAGCTCCATTCATTTGCCCAGACTCCACCCTGCAAAGGATTATGAGGTCGTTAAAAGAAGATGGTGATACTAGTTTATATTACAGGGTCCAATCTGGGTTGGTTTTGTCTTCCGAGCTTCTGGACTCACACTGGAGCCCATCTTCAGGGAACTTCTGAAGATGGGCTCCAGAAGTTTCCTGAAGATGGGCTTCAGCACGAAGCTTGGAAGACAAAACCTCTGGCCCTGGTGACCTAGGCAAATTGGACCCTGCCGTACATTCGCCTTAATTCACTAGTTGATATTCCTCAACAACAGAAATTGAGCAGTTCTTATATAACTGCAGACATCACACTAAAAAATGTCAACCAAGGTCTTGTGTCACCATGGTAGAAAAAAAAATGGGATTTTCCATTTGCTTCTCCCACTGGGGGAAGTAGATTAAATGGTAATAGGAAGCTTAATAAACTTCTCATCTTTTTTGGGTCAATCATCAAAACTAGAAGAATACAAGGACTGCCCCAAAAGCAGCTCAGGTTACCTCTTCCCATCTGCTCACAATTTTAAAGGGCAGCATGCAATCTTTTAAACTTTCCTCCTGTATGTTATGTGGGCAAGGATTTGCGGTAGGTACTTCATTTTCCACCCTAAAGGAAAATTTCCTATTAGTCACCCAATTTAAAATAATGGAGAGTAGGCACTGCGAAATAACACACTTCCAATATAACTGAAGCATACTGAAAAATCTCTAGTTATTGTACAAATACGAGCGAGGTTTAAATGACCTTGTAGCTTAGTATCTACTGGGAACTCTGCCTTTGTCTTCACATGTTGTACAATTAGTCAATTCCATTAATCCAGGATATGGGTTTATTTGTTTGGACAACAACACTATGCCAACCAAACAATTGTCTTCTCTTTGTTTGAGTTTGAGTTTGAGTTTATTGGTTTTTTATACGTCTCTACTCCCAAAGGACTCAGGGCGGTGTACAGCCAGAATAAAAACAAATACATAAAAGTTAAAAAAGTTTTTAAAAGACATATTAAACTTTGGCCTAAACGTGGAAACAAACTCAACCAACCCTGATTAAAATTAATAAACATGTGAATTTAAAAATCATGTTTTATGCCAGCCCTGGCTTGTTGGAAGAAAAAGGTTTTGAGAGCACGGCGGAAGGTGCAAAAGTCAAGGATAGTTCTTAATTCCGGGGGCAATCCGTTCCAGAGGGCAGGTGCTCCCACGGAGAAGGCTTTCCCCCTTGGTGTCGCCAGTCGACATTGTTTAGCCGATGGCACCATGAGGAGACCCTTTCTATGGGAGCGTACTGGCTGGTGGGAGGCTCTCGGTGGCAGAAGCCATGGAGGGCTTTAAAGATGGCAACCAACACCTTGAATTTGTGTTTAGCATGAACCCAGCCTACTGTAAATTTAAGCTGAAGTTAACAGAATGTCTATTTCATCTTTTCTATTTTTGTCATTCTTATAATTAAGAGATTATAATTTTGAGTAAGGAAGAGGTCTCACAGATTGCAGTTTTATATACAGGTAGTTCTCAATGGAAGACCATTTCTTCAACAACCGTTTGAAGAGAGCTGGGAAAAAAATGGTTGCAAAAAAACCCCATTGCAACAATGATCAAATTTGGATGCTTGGCAATCAGCATGCGTTGACAATGGGTTCGGTGTCCTGAGGTCACGTGATTGCCATCTTTCTGACAAGCCAATTCCGTAGGGGAAACCGGATTTGCTTAATAACTATCGCAATAAAGGTCACAAAATTAGACATGGCTTGTTTAATGACCCCATTGCATGCCGCTGGACTTTTTGGTCCTAAGTCGGAGACTCCCTGTACATGAATTGAGATGCAATTCCATTGAATTTGATAGTATTTTCTCCAGACAAAGTTAAAAAGGGGCTGCAATCAGTTAATCGCTAGAGCAGGGTTTCTCAACCTTGTCAACTTGAAGATGTCCAGACTTCAACTCCCAGAATTCCTCAGCCAGCGAATGCTGGGGAGCGAATGCTGGCTGGGGAATTCTGGGAGTTGAAGTCCAGACATCTCCAAGTTGACAAGGTTGAGAACCACTGCACTAGAGGATATAAATGATACTGTATTTCAGTTGTACAGTATCTCAGAATATATAAATACACTCTGTTATGTGTTCTTGCACTAATTTGAGATAATGGTTAAATATTAAAAAGAAGAGTTCCTCTTTTTTCAAAGTTCCCTTATATGAGGTTCAGATTTAGTATTCACTGAAAATCAATGGAACCTCAATGAGCCATGACTAATTCACCACACTGATTTCAATGTGTTTGCCGTAAGCATGAGCCTGACTCAAAAACCTATGATTCAATTGGTCCCAAATTTCACAACCGGGGAGAAATAATTCATATTTTTAAACATGATACTTTAAAAAAGATATATAATTTTCACACTATTTCTGAGGCAAGACTAATGGAGGGAGGGACTTCAGAAGGACTTCTGTTATTCAGCCAGCTAAGCAAACTGGATACTCATTTTTTCCCACTGCTTGTGTAACTTTGAAGGGTCACTAAATGAAACTGTTGTAAAATAAGGACTACCTATATCCATGCAAGCATTGGCTGTAATTTGTATTGTTTATTAGTTATTGCTTCTCTGAGTGGTGCGGTGGCGTACAAGTGGAGATCTCACCTCACAATCAATTCTAGGTAGAGGCAGATATTTCTCCCTATGGGCACAATGTGAATATATCTGTTGAATGTAACTCTGCATTGGCGACAGGAAGGGCATCTGGCCAATAAACACTCAGCTCCATTCAGCTGCCCAAGATTCTACCCCACAAGGGATTTACAGAATGTTTAAAAGAAGATGATTAGTTATTGCTTCTTTATTTACCCATGCAATTCAAACAATCTATGGAACCATGGTTTGCTTAAACCTGCTTTACTGAATTGCCTGGGTATGCGCTACCTCCTGCATTGTAAACCACAGATTGCAAACTGCAATAGGTAGTTACACTCAGCTCTCAAAGCTAAATCATCCAGATTAAGACATAAAATGGATCTACCCCTCAAATCAGTCAACATGCTTGCTCTTAACTGAGATCACCAAAGCATTTGTCGGAAAACCTTTTAAGGCTATTATTGCTACCACTTTCTAATTCTTTAATTGACCTTGATTGGTTAGCTGCCTTTTGCTACAAATAATATACAGCAATGGCTGTTTCTTTCTTTAAAAAACACCACCACCACTTGAAAAATTGTAGAGCTGTATCCTAGAACCTTTGATTTCCAGATGTTTCACTCACTCCAAAATAGCAAATCTTGAATGTGCTTAGTTGTTGAAAAGTGTTCTATACAATTGTTTTTTTTAATTGATTTTCTATGCATTTTCTTAATAAGGTTTTTTTTAGGATAATGCCTAAAAGTTATAGATTTACCCTATTCTACTCTATTGCAGCTACCCTTTCTTATGATAAGGTGTTCAGAAGAAAAAATGACTCTGGAGATTCTCAGTCATCCAGGTCATGGTTTTCCCAAAGGTGGTTTTTCAACTTCAGTTCTGAACTGAAGAAGCTTCTTGGATGAGAAGTGAAAGGTCTTCAAGAAGACTTCTCTGAAGCTAGTTCCATTAAACTAGCATCAAAGTAACTATTGCTGTCTTAGATTCCTACGGAATCTAATCAATCCCGTCATGTCATCAGATATTTTGTGGTAATAAGTTACCCAACTGAATACCACTTTAATACCACTTGTTAATACCACTTTGCAATGCCTTGGTAAGGCCACACTTGGAATACTGCATTCAGTTTTGGTCGCCACGATGTAAAAAAGATGTTGAGACTCTAGAAAGAGTGCAGAGAAGAGCAACAAAGATGATTAGGGGACTGGAGACTAAAACATATGAAGAACCGTTACAGGAACTGGGTATGTCTAGTTTGATGGAAAGAAGGACTAAGGATATACATGGTAGCATTGTTCCAATATCTCAGGGGTTGCCACAAAGAAGAGGGAGTCAAGCTACTCTCCAAAGCACCTCAGGGCAGAACAAGAAGCAATGGGTGGAAACTAATCAAGAAGAGAAGCAACCTAGAACTAAGGAGAAATTTCCTGACATTTAGAACAGTAATCAGTGGAACGATTTGCCTCCAGAAATTGTGAATGCTCCAACACTGGAACGTTTTTAAGAAGAGATTGGATAACCATTTGTCTAAAATGGCATAGGGTTTCCTGCCCAAGCAGGGGGTTGGATTAGAAGACTCCAAGGTCCCTTCCAACTATGCTATGCTATGGTATGCTATGGCTATGGCTATGCTATGTTATGCTATTATTATTTTTTTTGAAAATTGTCTTTTTTAAAGATAACTATATAAAATTTGCATAAAACAATATAACAAATATGACTTCGACACTGGTCAATTTTAGAAATCCTTTTCAGTGTGCCATTCTAGGCAATGTCTAGAAACAAAAAGTTGTAGGCTTGTGGATGCTTATGGAATTTCCTACTGGGTATTTTTTTAAAAATCAGATGCTTGGATAATGATTTTTTTTAATACGTTAAATGTATTCTGTAATATTCATTATTTTTCTTGTTTTGAATAACTTTGCAGTCTGTCCAGAAAATTCCAATTACAGATAATGCCTTTTTAAAGATTTGGAAGAGATTTCTGTCAGTTCTGTCCTATATTCAAGGCCTGTATTACCACTAGACAAAATGAGATAGTCATTATTGTTTGTACCCATAAACTAGTGTATAACTTTAAAGTGCCCTGTCACATACCTTCACTCACGTTGAAGAAATACTCAACTGCAAGTTCACATACAATGGGAGGGGTGTGATTCTTCCTTCAGACAGTAAATGTTCCTGCCAACCCTACCTGTATTGCGAATTAATGCCTAAGGGAAACAAGCATTCTACCAGTGTTGTGGGCATCTTGGCACAAACTTTATTAGCATTCATTGCCCACACAAAGTTATTAACAGGTATGGTTGGTAATGTTATGACTGTTGCTTGCAACTCAATATTAATTATATTTTCCTCAATAATAAGCCCCATTGGTTGTGTGGAACATATTACCAATTACATTTTGGCAGTATTCCATCTTTTGAAAGGTCAGCTTCTTATTATAAATTTCTAAACCCCTTATCTGAAATCTGTTGGACTTGTTTCATTGCAATGACCCTTCAGTATATCAAATTATATTGATTATGAAAACAAATTGCTTGCATGAATGAGAGTTTAATTTATTCTTAAAGCAATTTTTTTATTTAAAAAAATGTTTTCCCCTTATAGGCTTGACACAGAGCAGCAGTTTGGATGTAATTCATTCCAAAGAAATGGATCAAGGGTATACTTCTAATTCAACTAATTTTGAAGACTTGGGAAGAAATAGTTTGGGTGACCTATTTTCTCCACTTCGAGATGGTATGTTGATGCTGAAATTAAACTGTATCTTTATTGATAAGAACTGTATTTCATTAGAACTTCTTGCTCCTATTGGCTCTTATGGTTAGAATACTACAGTCGTTCTATAGCCATATATATTAGGTGGACCCAAGGTTGAATTGAAGAATGCTCATCAATTATTTCTCATCAAATTGGAAGAAGATCCTAAATGGATCCTTTTTTGTCTAATATTTTTATCAATGATTTGGATGAAGAGATGGAGTGAATGTTTATTTATTATATTTGTAAATGATACAAATTCATGGAGTAGCTCATAACTTAAAAGATAGAATTTGTCTGTAAAATTAGGTTAAAAGTGGACTATCAATATCTATTTATCTGTTCTAGATATTGTGGCTTGTAAAGCAACTGAAGATGTTCCAGGAAAGAATGATGGTAAGCACTTTTGTAACAGACTTTAGTTAATGATAGTAGCAGTATTGTAGCAGAAATCTAGAAGTAATGGTAAAATAGTATTTCAAAAGACTTGACTACGTTATCAAAAAAGCAATGCAAATATATGATCTTTTGCTTTGCATTATAGGTTTGGATTTTCAGTCTTATCTTTTAAGCATGGATTTTCTCTCTCAGTTTAATACTGCTTTGCCTGCAAAAAAAAATCCAGTAGGATCAAATCCACACATTATTCATTCAAGTCCATTTAATATATTTGCTGGATCCCCCATTAAAGAGGAAGATGAGCATCCAGGTATTGATGTTAAAAAAACAAATCATGGAAAACAAGAATCCAGTGAGCACATCAAGCAGGTACAATGTAATTACAGTTTTGCCTTTTATTTTGCTTTCAACATCTCCCCCTTTGCATAAAACATAAAAACTGTTACATCTTCCATCATACAATCCTACAGGAATGACCTTTAAGATTGGATTGTATTATGTCTGCATCAGTTTTGTAACAAGATAGATCAGGAACACTGTGACTATATGCACAACTTTTTATTTCTATTCATTTTGGAACTATCAGCTGCTGCTATTACTATTATTGGGTCCTAGAAGGAAAGGAATGATGAAGGCTGTCTATAGGTTGAGCCTTGCTTTCTTGAATGATTCCAGCATGCCAGAAATGCTTGATAGTTTACGCATTGTCCCAGTATGGCACTTTATCAGTACAATGGTTTATCAAGTGATTAAAAATGGAGTGGGTGCTGCTTTGTAAGTCTGCATCTCGATCCTTACTTGTTTTCACCTCCCTATTTATTCTTTTATCAAACTTTTATGCTACCCATCTCACCTAAGTGAATCTGGGCAGTTTACCAACAACAGCACAAAATAATGTAAAAATGTTCTAAAAAGCACAGTTAAAAACAGAGATAAAAATTGATAGATGCTATTGTATACCAAACCTAATATTGTGTGGACAATCTAAGAACAGATATGGATTCTGAAAAATAAGCAGATAAAATCCAAAAGTGTTGTGTACATCCTCTTGAAAGTTTTAATAAGTAGGTCAGATGTACTTATTGCATTTGAGGAAAGAAGACTTGCCAGTGATTTGGATCTCTAGGATTTGGATCCTAGTATGTGATAAATGATAAAAGCATTCAAAGAAGAGAGAAATTGTTACCTTGCAACAATCATGCTGGTAGCAAAAATAACCACCTATTGTACTTTTATAGGTCTTTCCTCATCTTTTTACATTCTTATGGGATATTAATACATGTTTTTTCTGTCCCCCCCTGCTGTAGATGAACCCCTCGAACTCTGATTCAACTCTGAGTACTCCACCTGTTGCCAATTTAATCAAGAGTCCTGATTCCAGAGAAAGACTCCTTAAGAATATCCAGACACAACTTTTATATGAATCACCAATTAATGGTACTACCTCAACAAGTAGGTGTAACCCACTTTTGAAGTATAATACTCAAGAAATGCCCACATTTTTAAAAAATGCAATTATATTTCAAAAGTAATTTAAAATCTTTCTTTAAACCTATAACTATATAGGTTAATAATTATAGATAGTTAAACCTTTAATTATTTACGTTGCTGAGCTGAAAGGTGATATCATAAAAATTTCTAATTCTGTGAATACAACATAATTTTCCAGATAGTGTCTCCATTAGTAGGTATTAGATTTTGATTGATATTCTTCAAGGTTTTATCCTTAATATTTTGGTCATACATGTGCTCTAAATTGGTATGATGAGTGAGGAATTATTAACAATTCTTCCTTCCTTTGCAATATAGATGATGGTGAGAAATGATATGGTAAGAGTAGATATAGATGTCTTTTCAAAATGTTACCGTATATTCTGGCATATAAGACGACTTTTGAAACCCAAAAAAGTCAACCAAAAATCAGGGGTCGTCTTATACGCCAAGTATACACGCCCAGGCGGCAGTCAGAAACAGCTGAGGAGCGCGGCTCTGACTGCCGGCCGGGGAG
>JAPKID020000952.1:0-16000 GCA_026931265.2 Tropidonophis doriae | reverse complement strand
GCTTTTACACTCTGACGATGTTAGCAGTTGCTAACGAAAGCTCAGTGAGCAATATATTTTTAAATATATTTTATATTATATATGTCTTACATATGTCTTAGAACATTGCTGAGGTACCTATGGTGTTAGTATACTCTTTCATATTACTGCCAGAACTCTTGTGGAGTGGTAACAGTCCATTACAATGTCTATTTTTTTCATATTAGATGAAAGTATTTTTCAGTTTAGTCCAATATTTTAGATTTTGACTAGTAGCAACATTATAGTTTATTTGGAGAAAATATTTTACATGATGCTATGCATTGTGCTAATATAATAACAATAATAATAGAAATATTTTTATAATAATAAGAGAAAACTCAGTCTTGTAAATTTAGTTTAGTTTTTGCCCTTTGTGTGAAATTTCTTCAAAATCCCTTCATTCTTGTTTTGTGAGCAGAGTTTTTCTTCATGCCTACAAAATGTAGAAATTTAATTTCTGTATTGTCTAGTAACCAGGAAAGTATATGCAGCACTCATAAAACTATTATTTAACAGTACAAAAAGTCAATAATGGACATAATGCAATCTGCTACATAGAGCAAATATAAATATAAATTGGGATGTAACTTTTCTTATTTATTTATTTTCTTGCATTCAACACTGCCAGTTACAAATATTAGCATTTGTATTTGGTGTGGCTTTTAGCACAGTACTTCATCTTTCCCCTCATCTTATACACCCTCTCTTCACCTTTGACTTTTTACAGTTGAATAAATTGAATGATTCAGTTCATGGTTTTTAGAAACCATAGCTTATCAAGTTCAGCCTAGATCAATTGCAATTAATTTCAATTATGAAGAGCGGAAACAAACCAACTTTGAACCACAATTTATGAAATTGATGTGCTGTATTTTATCCCCTTTAATCACAGTTTGTTTATTAGGAGATAAATTGAACTAACAATTAAACTAACTGAACTAAAACAAAAGAGACAATTTCCTCTCTAGTCATGACTGGAACTAAAGATGAAAGGGGAGAAGAAGCGGTATAGGTCAAAGGGTAAATGAAGGACTGAGTGCTTACATTGATCTACAGCTATTTTCTGCGGAAGTTTTTAGAAAGTGTTAGTAACTACTATGCTCTTCCAACTTGCATTATTTTCAGTATGACCTGCTTACCTAGAACAGTGAGAAAAGCCTTGGATGTCTTGACAGGCATAGTAAATAAAGAACAGGTATATTGCCCTTCATCTGATAATGAAACATCGGTGACTCTAATGGTCAATTCATGCCATGAAGCTCGAAGCAGTTCAATCCTATTGTCCCTCAAGGCTGTAAATAAAAAAAATATAGATAAATATTTATTTATATATATGTATTCATTAAAAATTGACAGTTTTAATTTGGAGCTAGAAGACTATCCTATGTGCAGTATAGTTTAAGTTAAAAAAATAAATGTTGTTAACAGTTATAGTGTGTCATTCATGTACACAACGTTTTATAAAAGACAGTTTGAAAAATGCATTAATGTTCTAAAACAAAGGTGGAAAGAAAAAGAAAAAAAACAAGTTTCAGTTTTGTAAATACTCTTTGCAAGGCAGTACGTTGTTATTATTATTTTTTTAAAAAGCATAGTCATTGTGAGGAAAGATAAAATACAAAGCTAATGTTCA
The DNA here is from genome assembly GCA_026931265.2 of Tropidonophis doriae. NCBI lineage: Eukaryota > Metazoa > Chordata > Lepidosauria > Squamata > Natricidae > Tropidonophis > Tropidonophis doriae. Next base: position 14,346 of record JAPKID020000952.1, on the reverse strand, counting down.
TTCCATTTTTATATATTATAACTTTTTTGAAGTATATATTTGTAAAGTGCTTGCTCTTTATAATAATAATAATCTGTTGGTTTTTTTTGCAAAATTATTGTTAGTTTCTTTGACAGGAACAATTGCATGAAGCTCTGGTGGATGATCATAAGTCTTCTCTTTGTCTAGAGAAGAATCGGTCTACTCACTAGGTCTTTATTTCACTTTATCGCAGTCATCTCCAGTTTCTTCTCTGGAAGTCAATCTTTCATATACAGGTAGTCCTCAACTTACAACCATTTGTTTAGCAACTGTTTGAAGTTAATAGAACATTGAAAAAAGTTGACATAACCATTTTTTTAATACTTAAAATCACTGCAGCATCCTCCATGGTCACATGGTCAAAATTCAGACCCTTGGCAACTGGCATGTATTTATGACAGTTGCAGTATTCTGCAGTATTGTGTGTGATCTGACAATAACTGTGTTACTAATTTAACAACTGCAATGATTCATTTGCCAACTGTGGCAGGAAAGATCATAAAATGGGGTAAAACTCACTTAACAAATGCCTTTCTTAGAAATGAAAATTTGGAGTTTAGTTGTGGTCATAAGTGGAGAGCTACTTGTATTTTTCAAATAATAACCTTTACCATAGATCTCTGCTAAAAATATGTTAATAGTATCTTGAATGCTGCACATTCTCTCTCCTTCTAAAGCATATTTATCTGTGCAAGCTTATACAAACAAATACTTTTCTTCACCCTAAAAGACATTTTTTTTAAAATAGCAAAATTAAAAATGAATGTGAGAAGAATAATTCAAACTGTAAATCTAACTGGTAGAAATCTCTTAAATGCAAAACTTATCAATGGGCACACTAAGTAAATTGATAATTAAATAAATTGTATAGTAAGCACACTTAATTATTTCAGATTTATCAAGAATACACAATGAAAACTAACCAATATTATCAGCAGGAGGAAGGATGAGTCTCCTATTAAAAAATCAGCATAAAGAGATATAGCAGAAAAGATTGTAGAATTTATTTAATATTGCTTAAGCTGATTGCATTTACAACCCTCCTTTTGTCCTGGACCTATTCTACAATGTATGTAGGATATAACCAACATTATTTCCACAGTAACAAGGAGGGATATTGTAGTGAAAGTGAGTGACAGTTTCCCAGTCATTCCTAAATTGTTCCAAGATGAGTGTCTCAGTGAGGAATCTAATGAGGACCTTCTTGGCAGGAGTCCAATAATGTAACTACTATGTTATATTTAATTCTTGGGTGTCAATTATCTCAATTGTGTCTGTGAGAGTGTAAAATATATGTAAATATGTAAATATTTCCAAAGCTGCAATGTGTAGGAGTGTGAACAAAGCACCTTTAAAAAAAAAACCTGCTGATTTTTGCAAGTTTCACAGAACATCTGCAAAATCTGTTTCTGTCTCTCTTTACAGGAATGTTCATGTGCAGATAATACTTCCACAAGAACCACTAATGAAGTGAATATGCAGTTATTGTACAAACATGAAAACAGCTCCTGAAGTATGTGTATGATTCTTGTCAAAACCTGGATGCTTTAACAAAATTGCAAATTGCTCCTTCATATACTTTGCACAGGACAATAGAGTACCATAACCTCAGTATTATTGGCTAGATCAGTGGTTCCCAAACTTTTTCAGTCCACCGCCCCCTTGGTGCTACAAACTGATCCTTAGTGCCCCCCACCCAGAAGTCAATTTATTTATTTATTTATTTATTTATTTATTTATTTATTTATTTATTTATTTATTTATTTATTTATTTATTTATTTATTTTTAAAATTTATACCCCGCCCTTCTCTGGGAGGACCCAGGATAATAGCATGGGGCAGATAAAAAGGGGAGAGACAATCTCTCAGATAACCCCATGTCATGAAGGGCCTTATTTCTTCATCTCAAAGGATTGACAGACCTTTTTCCCCCTTCCAATTGTTTTTTTCCTCAAAATGTATATTTTTCTCACTGTGGCATATAGGTGTTTCCTGTATTGTGATCTAAGTGCATTGCCCAAGAGTGATTAAGGAGTTTTAGGAGAGGATACAGACTTTAATGTATGTATTTATACACACACAGATAAAATCAAGGTTAGATATTAGTTATGAAACAAGTTTCTGCATTCTTATTTTGATCGTCTTCCTGCTGTAAACTGTCTGGAGTTGCTCGACTAAATGGCATTGATGTGTTGGAGATAATTAGGTAAGTAACTAATATATAAATAGCTTCCCATATGTTCCAGTCCTCTAAAGCTATTTGAACAGCAGATTTCACTGGCTTAAAAATAGCAGTGCTGATGATCTATCAGGCAAACTCTACAGGGAAAGTAACTTTTTAGGGAAGATAATCCATGTAAATTAATATGAAAATGTTTTAGTTTTTAAGTTTCAATTTAAAAATGATTTTACTCTTTATTTATTTATCTCTCTCCCCCCTCCCTCCCTGCACCCCATTTGTATAGGTCTTGCAGCTGGGCTCTGAAATCCTCCCTCAATACAAACAAGAAGCACCAAAGACCCCACCACATATCATTTTACATTATTGTGTTTTCAAGACTACTTGGGATTGGGTGATTCTGATTTTAACTTTCTACACTGCAATTTTAGTCCCTTACAACGTCTCATTTAAAACCAAACAGAACAATGTGGCCTGGCTGGTAGTGGACAGCATCGTAGATGTCATTTTTCTGGTAGACATTGTGCTTAATTTTCACACCACATTTGTTGGGCCTGCTGGAGAGGTGATCTCTGATCCAAAGCTGATCCGCATGAATTACTTGAAGACCTGGTTTGTAATTGATCTTCTCTCCTGTTTGCCATATGATGTGATCAATGCATTTGAGAATGTTGATGAGGTGAGTCTATGAATTTTGTTTCCACATCATTTTAAACCATGAACCAAAACAGAATGAAAAGAGACCAGTTTTCTGGATTTTTGCCAGCTGTTCACTGTTCACATTATATGCTTACCTTCATGCTGTTTTACCATTCTACATTACAACTATTAATTTATAAGAACTTCAACTATAGTCTATGTTTCATGGGAAATTTATTTACTTTTCAGCTCTATCATTTTCTTTAGGTTTTTGAAATAAAGCTGTAAGATGTAAAAGCAACTTGAAACTCATAAATAGGCGAAATAATATGGGAATGTTTGTGGTGCAAGAAAGCATAATCAATTTTACTAGAATGTGGAAACCTTTGTGTGTGTGTGTGTGTGTGTGTGAATAAAGTTTTAAGAATAAGATAAAAATACTAGAATACAAGGTAAGAAAGAAAAAAGAAAAAAATCAAACAGAAGGGGGGAAAAAAGTGAAAGTTTTTTTTAAAAAAAAATTATGATCTTCTTAAAAGTTAAAAGTACAATTATACACTTATCTTTTCCCTTTAAGTTGCACAATTTCTTCCTTCTCTAATCTATCCTATCTAATAATCAAACCCATAAATCATACATTTTGTTTTGTTTTGTGCCAAAAGCCTATAGGAGGTTACTAGTTGGCAATAAATTCACATATTGTCTTTTGCCTAATCAAAGAATTCAATTTGGACATTTCAGTAAGTTTTATCTTATTCACCAGCAATCCCTCCATTGTCCTCTATGGTCCTCCTTGTTCCTATATTGCAAAATCTTTCTACTTTTGTGCATTAAATAATCTAGCTATGGTTATCACACAAAAAAACAAACTTCCATGACTTTTCCTGCTGCTTCAGTACCAAAAGGAAGACTTCTGTTCTCAATTGTATATTAATCTTTAAAATCCCCTGAATCAGTGTTTGTATTTGAATCTAACAGTCCTTTCAGTCCTTTCAACTACATTACCCACTGTCAGATCTCTTTGTTATAACCAAATATTTTAGCCTGCATTATCTTACATGCTTCACTATTCTTCCATTTGTTCTTCTGTTTAAAAGTCCAATAAAATTTATACTTTTTAGCAATTGCATGTTCATCATTTGTGCACAATTCTATTTCAAAATCAGTCTTACACTGACATGTGAGTCCCTTGTGGAGATGGGGCGGGATATAAATATAATAAAGTAAGTAATAAAGTACGTATGATAGACAAGATAGATTTGTGTTTAAGATCTGTGATTAATTTTTCTTGGATGTGCATTTGTAAAATAATTTGTCACTACTATACAGATAGCCTTTGACTTATGAACACAGTGGGGACAGGAATCTCAGATGTTGAGTGAAGAAGTCATTGAGTCAGATGCCATATGACTACTTCACTCAACAAACATAATCTTGGAACCCCTGGCTGCAGTTATTAAGCAATCTTGTGAGTCCCAGGTAAGGAACACAGAAGCATAAGAGGAGGGATGGAGTAGAGAAGATCCTAGGAAGCCCAGCACAGGCAACAAATGATATCTCTTTGCTAAGCTGCTGAAAATCCGCGCCCCCCCCCCCAATGAAAATCCAAACGAAATCTTCAGCCTCTGAGAAAAGAGACAACTGTATGTGAATTTCACTGGCCTCTCCTACCCTTCTGAGACACACCCTGCATTTCTTCTCTGCTTACGAACACAAAATTGTCCCTGCCAAATTCCAAGTTGGATTTTCAGTCCTTGAGCAGGGGCACACATGCAACCTGAGCCAGGCTTCCCAGGATTTCTCCCCCTTCCCCGGAGTCACACCGTAGTGTCACTTGATTCAGAGGATGAAAATCCTGCTTGGATTTGGGCTCCCTCTTATCTTTGGAGGGGTAGTGGTGGTTGAAAGAGCTGTCTGACAAAGCTTTCAACTCCATGCAAGCAGGCACAAAGGATTTCAGCTTAAGTCATTTTTCCCTTCTTTCCTTTTTTTTTAAGTCATATTTTTCCCAAAGGACCTTAATACTTGTAGTGACTTTTTCTCAGCTGCTAATAAACATATACAACCGATGTCCTAGCAATAATCTTTTTCATTTGTTATTAATCTGTTCAATAGGAACCGTATATTTAATGAATACCCAAATTCAATTTTTAAATAACTTTAAATTTTGGCCAAATGACAGGGATTGTATGTATTTTTACTGCGTATAATAGAAAGGAACCATTATATGCCTCTTTTTATTGAAAGAGTTTCAACTAATAGAATAGGAAAAGAAGCTTTCCCTTGTTCTTTCCTGTGAAAATATGACCTGACTAATGCCTTTTATGTTAGAGATAATTAATGCCAAGAACAATGTAATTATATATATACAAATATGATTCACTCAGATTCCACAAATAGGCTAGAAACACAGCATTACTTAGTAAAGACTCAAATATGCCATAGTTGATGTACATATTTACAAATAGTCACTGCTATTAACATAAAATCAGATTTTAAGAAGGAATGCAAAACAAAAAAACAAAAACAGAATTTAAAATGCTAAGACAAAACCTGGACCACCAATGGTATATGTAAACATACGCAATGCATAATGAACAAATCACGATCAAATGGATGCAAAACTTTAACACTTACAATACAGTAATGGGAAGATTAATGGACTAAATCTGTAAGATTCATGCCAAGTCATACCCAAAATTGGTGCAAAATGTTTTATAGATAATATATAATTCCATCAATGGCATTTAAGATAGACAAATCATACCATAGTAAATGTTGGCCATGCCATGAAACAGAAGGAATGTCTTACTACGTTTGGTGGACAAGTAAAAAGAACCTTGCAAAAATCCTGGAAAGATATATACAGATATATACAATGCAGAAACATTTGGGATTTATATTCAAAAAGAAAACAGAACTTTTTCTACCAGGTATAATCTTAGAAAAAGCCCAATAAGAAACATAATAATTCAGTGAGAAATATGCTTAGAGTAGTAAGAATAAATCTTGCAGAATATTAGATTTCTGACAACAATGGATTTGGAACATACAATACATCACACAGCATTATAGATATAATCACTTATGCACAAATATTGCAAATTAGCAGGTTTACAAAGAGAAGGGTGTCAGAAACCTAATATTTTTTTCCTTTTTTTCCTTTTTGGTACTTTAACTCTTGTTAAAAATTTTAAAGATAAATAAAGTCAGGTTTTTTTGCTTTCATTAATATGTATATCAAGTAGCAGTACAATGGCTATTTTAATATTAAGTATAAACACCAAACAATTATTATATAAAATACTTTGATGTGAGCAGATTTTTTTTCTTGTTTCCTTTCAATGTTAAACTGAACTTTGAATTATTTTAGTGTTTGTACCAGTGATATTCTAAATTGTAATTAATATTGATACATTTTTTTCTATATTTTCAAAATTCTTAAGCTATCTGAATAAGAGAATGTCAACTATCTTTAGTTACATTGTATGACCTTCACTGTACTGATATAATACAATGTATCAAAATTTATAACAACATAGTAAAAAGGATATTTAAAAGAAGAATTCTTTTTAAAAAAAATCTGTCCTGGAGCTCTCCAGAAATTATTGAAGATGTAGGAGGCCTGGAATGAGTGAAAGGGGCAGAATATTTTCAATTTCACTCATTATGTCTAAAATATATTTTTAAATTATATATCCAATATGTACCAACCAATTTATAGCTTTTTCACTATTAGTGTAACCCTCCCATCACATCTGATAAAGTAATGTTAAATAATCTTTCCTATTACCCTTTAATATTTGTTCTTGTTCTTAAAATTCTAACAATATATTACATAAACTTTCTGAAACATAGCTTGAATAATTTATCAATATGTTTAAAGGTATTTATGGTTTGGTTCTAAGAATCTTGTTTAAATACGGTAATGATAATGGTCTCTTGCTTGAACAAGGGTTTGGACTAGAAGATCTCCAAGGTCCCTTCCAGCTCTATTTTCAATTGAAAAATATTATTTAAGCTAAAAATTAAATACTTCAGCATACTACTGTGTTAGGTTCATAAATTCTATACTTTTATCACATTTCAATATTCTTTCTGTTTCATTATTCTGCTTCTAAAAATTCCTGTCACAATATTTTGTGTTCCTAAGGATAAGGTGAGTTGCTCTTAAACTTACAAAATATGGCATGCTAAAATTTTGAGATGTATGGAAAAAACAATAAAATAAAACCTTGGTTTGCTATCAAATCAGTAGCTTTTGAAAGACTGCTAGGAAATTAGGAACTATTGAAATAAGCTCTGGAAACAGCACCAGTTTAGCTTTGGTGACTTCATGGAGCACAAAGACTGTTGCCTTCCTGTATTCTTTAAAAGTTCTCTACATGAAAGGAAAAAAATCCAGGATAGTCTTTATTGATCTCAATGAAGACAGCTACAGGAGAAGTTATTTTTTAAAATGTATCATCTCTTCCAATCTACCTGTATAGTGCTCAGGTAGTGCCCAAGTGAGAATATTAAAACCATGGCATCAAACATATAAGCCAGTGGTGAGTTGCTCTTACTGTCACTACTGGTATGCTGTTCCTCCACACTCCAGACATGTGCTGTGCATGCACCTGATGTGCACTGCACATGCATGTGCAATCCACCACCCCTACGACAACCAGCTGCTTGTTGGGCCTCGTGCAAGCACCACACGCTGTGCGCGCATGTGCAGTGTGCTTTTTGGCATAAATACAGCTATAGAACATGGGCAGGCAGGTGGGCCAAATGAGCCACCATACAGGTATGCTCTCAACTGCTCCAGGCCACTACCAGTATGAACATACTGGACTGTATCCACAGCAACCCACTACTGATATAAGCATAGTGCTAGAAAGATACTGTAGGGACATAGTGGCTCAGTGGCTAAGATGCTGAGCTTGTCTATCAGAAAGGTCAGCAGTTTGGCAGTTCAAATCCCTAGTGCTGTGTAATGGAGTGAGCTCCCATTACTTATCCCAGCTTCTGCCAACCTAGCAGTTTGAAAGCATATAAAAACTAGAAAAATAGGGACCACCTTTGGTGGGAAGGTAACAGCATTCCGTGTGTCTTTGGTGTTTAGTCATGCTGGCCACATGACCATGGAGACATCAACGGACAGCACTGAATCTTCAGCTTTGAAATGGAGATGAGCACTGCTCCCTAGAGTCGGGAACGACTAGCACGCTTGTGTGAGGGGAACCATTACCTTTTACCTTAGAAAGATACTGTATGGCCTGTGATGATGATCAGAGATGGGTTACTACTGGTTCAGCCCGGATTGGGGGAACTGGTGGTGGCAGTGGCAGGAGGCTCTGCCCACCAGCCCTCACAGTTCTGCGCAAGAGCGAACCGGTAGTTAAAAAAAATGGAAACCCATCACTGATGATGATGCATATCCTAAAACTAGATGCAGCAGAGGACTGAGTCATCTGGGAAGCCTCAAACCTTGAGGCACCTCTCCCACTGATAACAGAAGTTTTAGAACAAGCTGAATGAGAATGTAAAATGGCTAGATCAATGCTGGATGTCCTCAGGCCAAGTCAGGAACATGTTTGTGTCCTTAAGTCCTCTACTAGAGGGGAAAATGAAATGTCTAACTCTTCCCATAGGATGCATCCTTATGGAAGCTTCAACACAAAATGTAACCCTGGAAAAACAAAACACAATTGCTACAGCTACATAATGTGTATCTGAAGAGCTAAAGAACCGTGTGTTTGGGGATGTGGAAGATAAGTGTTTCTTGGTGATGCAATTATGTTCATGTATTTTTATAGGAGGCCTTTTTTTGCCTGATCACACTTTTTATTCAATGCTAATTGTGCTAATTGTAGTTGCTCAGAGACTCTGGGAATTGGCTGGCATGGGAGCTGCAGTAAATGGATAAATGTGTTGAAACAAATAAATCTTTATATGGCATATTGGAATAGTCTAGTACATAGAACATTCTAAACTATGGTTATATTTCCCATGACATGCTAAAACACAGATTAGATTAACTGGTTGTTTGAATTCAAGCTTGAATTCAAGAGTTCAAGAATATGGCTAGTGTGAAGTATAAAAATGATTCCAGTTGTCATAATCCACTCCAGTGCTTTGAAGGAAACATACTCTGAAAGATGTATAAAATTGCAGATCGAAGAAAACACAGATTTAAGTCTTTTAAGGGGTATGGCAGAAGTCCCGAGGAGAGTTTTCTATGGGAAATGATTGGAAGAGCAGCTGTTGAAATCCTGCATTCATGTTTGTGCATTCATGTGGGATGAAAACAGTGACTTTATTATTTTGAATTTTTAAGCAGATTCTGCTACTCCCAGTTTCTTCTTCCTAGGAGCTTCCTGTTCCAGCTTCTGTACTATTGCTAGAACCAGTGCCACTAGACTTTGAGACAAAATAATCAGATAATTGAATTAAAAATATGGTTTATTGGCAAGTAAGTGGGGAGAGGAGAAAATGTCTTTTAAAAATAAATCTGGAGGTTGCTTCTCTTAGTCATATTATGTAATACTTTTATTTTACAAAAAAAAGAAGATAGAATGTAATATAACTAGAGGGAGAATTGAAATGGTTTCAATCATACTAATCAAATGAGCTAAGGACCTTAAAATCACACTCTGTTCCCTTTGGCTTTTTTTTTTCTTGCACTGTAAGGGAACAGCAGGTGTAAGCTGAGTAATTTAGTTTGGATATAATCATTCCCTACTCAGAATGGATGTTAGCACAGTCTTTGCCAGTTGCCTTGTTTTCAGAAATGCTTCACCATTTATAAAGTCTGCAAGAATCCTGGAATATAGAGCATATGGAATTTTTCAATCTTTATTGCTTACTAACAGATAAATTGTGCAATCTGAACCAAATAGAAGCAACACAATTGGAACATCAGTGTAACAGAATTACTGCACCACATAAAGCACAACAATGAAGTTGTACATACTTCAACAATGTTACAAGTCCTTCAGACTTTGTACAGCCCAGGAATATCTAAAATGCTAATTTAAAAAGCACTCCCCACCACCTCTACAGGATTTAAGCTTAGTTGGGGGGAAAATACAGTTCTAAATGTTTATGGAGATCCAGTCATCCAGATCTTGGTTGTCCCAAAGATGCTTTGTCTTCGAAGAAAATTCATGGGGCTATGCTATCTTGAATAAAAGGTGAGGTATAAATCAAATGAATGTTAATGTGACTTTAAAGCACCTGTAATTTGAATGATAACAAAAATATTTTCAATCCTTTTAAAAATAAATTCAAGAAACTATTAATTTCCATTTTCATTGCAACATTTAATAACGAATTATTAAATGTTTTGTAAATGTAGAGAAATTATAATTTATTTAAATATTCTTTAATTTATTAGTTTGTGATAGTATTTTAATTGTATTCTCTGGAATTTGTCAATTAATATAATATATATTTAATATATATTAATCGCTTTTCAAAGCCGACTGTTTTTTTGCCTACAAAAACATTTCTGCCTCAAACTCCATCTATTGTTTAAATAGGAGACGGATTCTTATATAAGAATGAACTTTCATTAAGATTAGGTACAAGGATATTGCAGTTCTCTATTATGTTGTATTGTGACACATTAAAGATATTTTTAATTTCCTTTTATTAGACTACACGTTTTAAATATCAAATTTGGTGGAAAATATTCAGATGCCTTTAGTAAACTATTTTAGTAACAAGAATGCTATGAGCTTACATTTAATTACTGAAATTCTTATGATTTTCAATGCAGTAACTATGAAATATTTAGATTGAAAAACAAGCAAGATTTATAGTGGGCTATTCAACAAAATGCAAAACCTGCTTCTATTTACATCTTTTCTTTATGAACTAGTCCTTGACTGTAATAATAAACCTTCATTCTTACCAGATTAAAATTTGATTTTGTAACAGTTAAATCAGCTGAGTTTTCACACATACTTTAACATGACACAGTTTAGTCTGTGGATGTTAGTGACAATTTATCTGGCACAAACATTAACTTGCAAGCTTGAACATTTTGCTGTTTATACCTCTCAACTCTTGAACATAACTGAATCATTCTATATAACCATTTGGAATATATATGTTCCAAATAATTATATAAGGTAGAAACCTTGCTATAGTCTCAAAATGCAAATCAAGTTATGATTAACTATGAAAGTTTTATTTGAACAATTTTATAGAAACAGTTTCACTTTTATTTCCCTCTGCCCTATTGGTGAATTCAAAAAAAATTCCCTTCCTGTTCTGTGAGCGTGACCAACTTGTAAAATGTGGTGAAACTCACCTAACAACGCTCTTGCTTAGCAACCAAAATTTTGGGCTCAATTGTGGTCATAAATTCTCTTTTCTTTCTTTCTTTGTTGCTCTTTTCTTTTCTCTCTCTCTCTCTCTCCCTTCCCTTTTCTTTTTCATGGCAGGGCTGCAAGCTGTGAGGAAGGGAGTATAGAGAAGGCAAGCTGGGACGCTAGAAAGCAGACTGGACAAGGTGAGCGAGTGGCAACCAGGGGATGGGTTTGGAGGCATGGCCAGCCAGCGGTCGTTACCTGTTTGGCACCCCAGGCCAAATGTCCGCTACCAGTTCTCCCAAACCAGTCCGAACTGGTAGGATTTTACCCCTGCTCTTCCCATTTTTGGAGGTAGCCTAATGAAAAAAATAGGCCTTTCTTCTTCTTCTGGTTTGATATCCATTGACAGTTGAGAGGTATTACATATTACAGTATATCTGTAACAAGTACTGAAAAACACACATGCTGTGCCACAAGTGCCACACACACCCTCCAAAAAAAGGAGGATGAAGCAGTGAGAAGCTCTTGCAATGGGCATTATATGCACTAACCTCACTCACTGGCTTTCCAGACCCATTTCTTCCTTTATATTAGATGTATGAAAAAGAAAATGAAAACACACACACACACACAAAATATATCAATTATCATTACAAACATAGATTTAAAACAACAGTTTTTGAAAAAGGCTGCAAAGTATTTAAATCCACACAATTTTGTTTTTAAGTACATACACACGTTTCCTTCACTGTCAGCCTTTAAAATAAGGAGATGGATATACACATATTCAGATCAGTTTTGAAAAATGACATTAATTTAGGAAAAGGCAATGTCATTCCAATACCATCAATGGATACTGTTTTCTAAGTGTATTTTACCAGATATGTTTGAATTTAAAAGTCAACTTTTATACTAAAATATTTAATTACATACAATCCTAAAGAGTATTAATCCACAGTACACAATAAATTTACTGTGTGAAGAAAGGGAAGGGAAATATATAACAAAAATATTGTTATATATTTCAACTAAAGAATTTTATTGTCCAACATTCAATTAAACATTCTCATCTCTGGAATTTATACCCATGACCTTATACTCAACAAAACAACAAATCCAAGCAATGGAAAATGAATATTTGGCTTAACATCTGTAAAAGGTAAATGCAAAGGTTCCCCTCGCACAACTCGTTCCTGACTCTAGGGGGCGGTGCTCATCTCCGCTTCAAAGCTGAAGAGCCAGCGCTGTCCAAAGACGTCTCTGTGGTCATGTGGCCGTCATGAGTAAACACCGAAGGTGCACAGAACACTGTTATTACCTTCCCACTAAAGATGGTTCCTTGCATTTTTACATGCTTTTGAATTGGCAGAAGCTGGGACAAGTAACGGGAGTTCACTCTGGCACTACGGATTTGAACTGCCGGCCTTTCTGACATCTGTACATTGGTTCTAATCTGATTTATGATGGAAATGTTGGCTTTCTATTAATTTTATCCTTAACTACCTATTTAAAACCACAAATATATATTACCTTTATTTCATACTAAAAACACACAGTGAAAAATATAAGGACAAAATTACAAACAAACATATAAAATATAAATGTATAAATTCCAAGTGTTTATAAAGATCACAAGATGTTTAATTAATCCAAATAAATTCTTCTTGAGAATGCAAGTATCTATTTCATTAAAAAGGCATAAGGGAATACTCAGCTTCTACTGAACTCCCAATTTAATGAAATAATGTCCTTTATTTCAAAATTACTTTGAATTAGGGCCAATATATGGCAAATTCATCCCAGTTTACCATAATATAAATTGTGTATATAATTTACAATAATAAAAACATACTTTCAAATTAATATTTATGAAGATTTAATAATTATTTCCAGCTAATCACAGTATTTATAGAGGTAAAGTTGTAGTCTTCTCTTTTAGGCTTGCATCTTTTACTCATGTATTTCTGAGTATAATATCAATTTGGAAGACTGTCTGTAATATATTTGCATCATGCCCTACTGAATAATGATCCTTACCTCTTGTACTTGGGAAAGAATTGTTAAGCTGTTCCATGACCTCTTCTAAACCTGGGCTTGTGGCCCGGGAAGTATTTAGTAGATCCTCCTCACCTAATAAAAAGAAAAGCAGAAGTATACTTCATCTATTCTACCACAGCATTCATCTATCAGTGTGTGTAATAATTGGTTTAGATTATACAAAGCCACTCCAATTCATATACTACAGATAAGTAGCATTAAAACTTCTGATTATTACTCCTAGCAGATTTATGGAAGTTTTGGGGTACAAAACAGTACCTAACAGCTGTAATATTTTTAATAGTAGAGAAATATGTTTAAGAATGGATATTTAATCTATCATGTTCTTAAGCTCTCAGAAGACAAGAATATGGAATTTGTATTACCACATGCAGAAGGTTTAATGTGTGTGTGTGGCTTTTTTATTTTAAAGCACGATGCATATCTTGTGAAATATCTCTAACAATAAAGTAGCAATAGAATTATTGTAGCATAATGCACCAAAATGCCGACTAAATTGAGATGATCAATGATGGTACTTTTGTAGTCTTTAGCAGATAATAAACAAGTGAATCAATAGTCATATTCTTACAGGATGCTATTCATGAGGATTCTGTGGAAATCTGTAGTAATCATTAGGATGGCACCAGGTTGAAGAAGTACAGTTATTCTGGTTACTACAATCGTACCTTCCTCACTGGGATACTTCTGAAGTTGAGCCTTGGACTCAATTGTTTGCAATTGTTTGCAACAGTGCTTTTTCTTGGTACATTTCTTCCACTATTTAAAAATCTATGTGAATTTTAAAAACCTATTCTTGAGATCTGCAGATAGGTATCCTTAATATTTCTATTTACTTAGTAAGATCAAAAGCAGATTTATGATTGTATGACAGAGTGTAATGAACACAGTGGCACTGACACAATATTGCAGTACAAAATTCCATGTGGAAGGTGGTATTTGAGCAAAAACAGAAAAACTGTAAATAATAGAAAATTCATTTTTAGTCCTGTCATTTCCTACAGAGAATTAGGATAGGGCTTGCTAATCAGTCCACTCATGTCTCTTGGTATGTTTAACATCTTTGCACTCTTCTTATAGCCATTGCCCTTCCTGTGAAGAGAAATCACCTCTTCTCTTGTCTTCCTGGACCATTCTCTTGACTTC
>JAPKID020000951.1:0-16004 GCA_026931265.2 Tropidonophis doriae | reverse complement strand
ATCTTATGTTCTGCCTTAATTAATCTGCACTTGTATAACATAAATCCATTGTATTAAAAAAGTCATTAAAAATAAAACACTAATATCATGAAGCAACTTTTTAAATGCATTACCAGTTTCCAAAATTTGAAATCATTTGGAGCTATTTTATAAGTCTGTTTAAGATCAAAGATAGTCATACGTTCCACATGTCTCAGTCCTGATTTCATCTAGAAAGACTATATTTTTTAAAATCTGCTATCTTTCCTGAAGAAATATATCTCAAAATACCTTGAAGAAGATTTTTAAAAGTAGCCTAACAATTATCTATTTGTTATATTTATACACAATTTCTTGATCATGGTAAAACTCAAGAATAAGCAACGTATTAGGATTGGACTGATTAATGAGAATATAAATGGTTCTGCAGGATTGAAGGAAAAATCAGTTTATTGTAGCCATAAACATTCAGCGTAGAAGCAAGAAAATGATCACCCAGGTCTCATGGTATCATCACACATAATGCAAGTAGTATGCTTGTTCTCAAATATCATGACATGAATAATTGCACTATTGGTACGATGATGTCATGAATGCTGTGTCATCATTTTAATGTCATGAGGTTGACAACTATGCTGACCCAAATGCAAGTAGTGAACATTCTCTGAAATTACTAGGAGAGGAATCCTCACACTTCTATGTCCCTGAGATGAGAAAAACATTCATTCATTCTGAAGAGACCATATTTTAAATTTAAGAAGAAAGGAAAACAGACGATGCTACTCTCTGTCTTCATTATTTCTGCTCTGTTGAGATTAGGAATATTTGGGAATACCATCTGAGGCTCTACCATAGGCATCCAAAGCATTTTGGAATGAGTGGCCATAATAAACTTACAATAAATAATCATACCGCCACCAATAGAAATCTTTTCTACAGGTATGCTTGCTCAACCCATTATCATACCATGTGGCAGGACTGGGAGATGCCACCCAGTCATGCCACTCCAGGCATGTGATTTAGACTATATATCTCCCATACTCCATATAACCCCCTTCCCATTTTCTCATAGTAGAAAATGTGGCAGGCCTTAAAGGCCTAATGTAAAAGATGGCTTTCAGGCCTGACAGGCTGCCCCCCCCCTCAAAAGAAGATTGTTTCCTGTAATGAGAGGGGGTTTAGAATGTAGAATGTTTAGAATGTATACATCTAACCACCCCGGGGGGGGGGGATCCTTTGGTTTATTCTAATGCCCGTGCTGCTCAAAGGCCCCATCTGCTCGGCTTCAACCAAATGATGTACCTCCCACTGTCCTCGTAAACAATTCATTACAACCTATAATTTTCCTCCTTTCTTTTAAAATATGAAGGGTCCACAATTCTACATAGCCAATTAAGCAATCAAGGCAATAACTTTTGAATGTTGATATTATCCAGTTTATGCTTACTTTTCAGAAAGTACAAATAAACCTGAAGAGAGAAAGGACTCAGGTGAGCTATGCTAAATGTGAAAAGAAGAAAACAAAACTCAAAACATTCCAATTTTCATTATCTATTAACAGGTGGTTTTTTTTATAGCTTCCTTTTTCAGTTGCAAGTGATTTATGCTCATTATAACTTTTTATTCTTGTTTTTTTTTAACAGCTCTAGATAAAAAAAAACTTGTTTCAAAAGTTCCTGAAGTCCTAATGTGCAAGCACAGCTTCTTATGATGGTGTGAAGTTAGAAGCCTCCAATCATATGAAGCTTTGGAGTAATTAGTGCACAGTGGTGTAACAAATTAGCTGTGATATAAGAAAAGGATTTGGAAAAACTAAAGATAGACCTTTCTTTATATACCACTGTAACTCATTTTTACAGTGGAAATATTAAAATGAAATATTTTTAAATATTTCATAATTGAGGAGCTATTTCTTATTGATTTGTTTAGCAAAATGCTAAAACATTCAAAATTATACTTTTAAATTGGTTATCAAATGCATTATATTCCACATAGCAGTTATGTACTCGAGCTATTTTGATCTGTTATTTTTCTTCCTTCAGGATTAAATTTAAGAATTATATATTTCTATATATAATTACTATATAGAATTATATAATTGCTGAAGTATATATCTGAAAGAAAGAATTTATTTCTAAAGATGAGTTCCTTCACAGAGAAATGCATAGAGCAGCCTGATTGTTGATGGATTAAGACATATAGTAGTAATATTTGACAATAAAAAGTGCATATGAAGTTGTTACCCTATAGTGTAGTATATCATGCATATGATACCGATAGAAATATGATAAAGACTGGTATATTCATCCATCTAGTCATCACTCTTTGGGGGTATACTTGTATACTTGTTATAAGCAACAATCAACATCAATCATCTATGATCTATATAGGGAGACAAAAGTTGGAAAGAAAATCCATTGGAGCATGAAAAGTGTGGACTAGGGGAATTTCTTTACTGTTTCTTGAAATTCCCCTGTATATGTTTTTAAAATTAAAATGGCTATTCCAAGTTTATCTCTTTTTTCTCATAGGATGACTCAGACTTTAATATTCACAACCCCACAAAGTTGGCCAGAAGACCATAAAACTATGACCATAGGATATACATTAACATGAAACTTTCTATAGGACTATATTCTACATTAGATTCCATTAGCCTACATCTACCTAGACTCTAATCCAGAGATTTACGTCTTGTAGAGATCAAACATATATCTACGCATGCAAGGAATTGTATTAAATTTGTCTTCTACTGAAAGGATGGAAGACAGCTTTTCCCAGCAGGTTAATTCTTGTAGCAATTAATATGGAGGATTTTATTATGCCAAAATAATAATAATAATCCCACCTTAATTTTTTTTCTCAGGCAAGGTCAATTAGAAATTGAAAAACTTATTTACTGTTCCCCAATATTATACAGCTATCTAATACAGACCTGGCTTCATTCAGCAATAGGTTCTCCTCTTCTCAGGGGTCAGCAACCCACTGCTCTGGAGCCGCATGTGGTTCTTTCATCCATCTGCTGTGGCTCCCTGTCACTCAAACTGTATGTCACAACTGCCAATGTGCAGCACACATTTTATTGAGCTTTTCAACCTCTCTTGGCCAGCCATGTGTAGAACCAAGAAAAGATAGCAGAATGTTTAATTCAACTACATATGCTAGTTTTGTGGCTGCTCAGAAAATAGTCAGGCTTGGGAAGGGTTTTATGGCTCCCGGTGTTTTCTTTTCTGTAGGAAACAGGTCCAAATGACTCCTTGAGTGTTTAAGATTGCCAACCCCTGTTTTAGCTCATTAGATAGAATTTTGCTTAACTGTGTACTTTGAACCCTAGCATGGGTGTTCCCAAGACTTCACTTTCATTCCATAGTTGGGTGCAGCTTACAACTGAGATGGGATCACCATGCTATGTGTCTTAAGATTATAAACACAAGGAAGTATTCTGTGTTCATTACTGAAACAATGAAGCCATTCAAATTGTAAAAAGTACTGTAAAGACTGTAATGGACAGTTAAAGCTCAGGTTACTAGTACAAAACTCTACTCCATCCATAAGTGTGTGCTCTGCATAACATTTTCCTTACTTCAGTAATTTTATCTTACTTGAAATACAGTTATGGGGAGTGCATGCCTATTTTTAAGAAGTTACATTAATGCTAAAAGAAACAGAATCCTAGGCATTGCTTAATTAATAGGTTCATTCTGATAATGGCTATTTTCCTTTGTTTCTATATTAATATGGTCCGCAGGAGAAGAAGGAGAAAAACAAGATTCCCAGAAATCTGTTTTATTTGTTGAAAAACCAAAAGGTGGCTCAATTAGTGTAGGTAAGTGTAAAAAGAACTATTGCACCTGCAACCCTGTTCATATCTCTCTAGCAAAAAAAAGACTTACTTCTCTGTAAACATTTATAGGATTAGATTCAGAGGCAGGTTGCTACCCGTTTGCGCCAGTTCAGGCGAACTGGTACTGGTATTTTGGCCTTGGTCACAGAACTGGCAGTGCCCCAGGCTGGCCACGCCCCTGAACTGGTTCCCTGGTTCCCGCTGCCCTCATGTTTTTTAGTAATTTTTTCATGTTCTGTGCATGCGCAGAACAATTTACCATCAACTGCGTATGCATGCACAGTGAACCAGCAGCAACGCTGGCAGCAACCCAACCCTGATTAGATTGTATGTGTATGCATGATATGGTTCATGATAAAACTTACTATGATTATGAATTAGCATTGCTCAGGCACCTCTACTCACGCAATGTGTATATAATGCACTGATAAAATCATATTCTATTGCCAACCGTCCACCGCAAATATTCAATCAGAATCTCTTGTCCATTAATTGAAGCTATTCTTCCATATCCTGCACCCAGAATGAGAAGAACATGTCTTGACCTTCCTCAGGGTGACATCCTTTCCAGCATTGTAAGAGGACTATCGTGTTTCCTCTCAGGCATATTTTCTCAAGGCTAAATTTACCACCATTTTAAATCTCTTTTCATAGGATTTATCTTTTAATCCCTTGATCATTTTCATTGTCCTTCTCTGAACCTATACCAATTTCTCTCAGTCTGGTATTTGGAAGTTTCCTGATTATTTAGCCTCAAATTGCATTCTCATCTCTCTGCTAGTCCATGTTCAATTTGCAATCTCCTATTTCTCTAAGCTATTTTACACCAGTACAGTTATTCTATCCTATACGGTTAACTGTACACTAGTAATAACCGTGGATTGCACATTTCGTTACTACTGGTTCACCTCATGTGCCCACTTCCCATGCATGAACACATGAAGCGGGCACGTGGTCACTTTGCATGTATGCACCCGGCCTTCTATGCATGTGCTTTATTCATGTATGTGCCTTCTGTGCATGCGCCCAGCCTCAAAAAGGTGTCTAGGTAGGACGGCATAGAGCCAGGGTAGGTGGGAGGGCATTTCCGCTATCAGTTTGGGCAAACCTGTCCGAACTGGCTGAATACCACCTCTGACTAGTACAGTTATCCCATCCTACATTAGTGCCTGTGGGGCAGGGGGGTTAAGGGAAGAACTTTACATTGGTCCCTACTGAAGTTCATGTTACTTGCTGATCATTTTCTTTTTGCCAATTGTTTTTTCTGACATCTGGACTATCTACCTATACTTTTCCTTTGATTTCCATACCCTTCCATTTTCAGTACACTATATTTGTACACCATAGTGTATATTTCATGTCATAGAGGCATAGCAATGATGCAGTTTGCCTAATTGTGGCACTTCAGTGTTGTTCTTGGGCCTCTTCTACTACCTCTGGGACAGGAGAAAGCAATATAAGTGAAATCTTAAAGAAAACACCTAAACAACTTGTGAAGTGTTGCAGCAGCTTTACTTTGCTCTTTAAAAGAAGATGAATCTGTTAGTTTTAAACAGCTTCAAAAATCCCCTTCCATCATCCTAGTTATTGGAAGTAAACACAAGATTGAAGTTATACATGTAAATCTTTCCCTGTTCCCTAGTAATGATCGGATCTTTAGATACGGACTGGATATCATCCCCTCCACCCCCCATTTCTTTTGAAACAAACCAGCCATAGTTGAATAACATGCTCTGGTTTTCTTCTTCTTTATACAAAAAAAATAATGAAACAAATAATTTGGTATTTGAGTCTCTTTAATTTTTTTATAAAGTAAAAACAATAAAAGTTTAACAAAAAGAAAGAAAATAAAGTAAAAAGAAAATAGTTTCCAAAAGAAAACTGTCCAATTAGCGAACCCACAACAAAGAAACACTCTCTGGAGAACTGAATTCCCAAAAGTAAAACTTTATTGGATGCACCATTTTGGTATTGAAGAAACAAAACCACCTCTGGTTTCCTGTGCAAATACTTGCTCAGTTAAACAATACTTTCCCCTTCTCCCTAACCCTGGATGACCACAATGTCCAATTATGAGATGTTCTTTTGTTATGGGAACAGTCCATCTCTTTTTCAGGCATCTGCAGTGTTGACCTTGATGGTTTCCATGCTCTCACAATCTCTGCATACATTCTCCACATTCCATTTCCCATTCCTACTCCCCCTCCCCCAGTACACTGGCAAGTTGAAAAGCATTAAGATTTGAAAGAAGCAAAGCGATTCAATCTTGACAAGAGATGAATAAATAAGGAAAGAAAGAAAAAAGACAGGGAAGAAAGAAAAAAGAAAAATGAGACATAAAGAAGTGACTTCTGGTTTTCTTTAGAACAAATGCATTTCTATTTTATTCTCCCTATATATAGTTATAGAGGAGCTCCTTTCATTCCATATTCTGCCTGTTCCAAATCATCAATCTCATAAAGAACAAGTTTATGTTTTTCCATCTATGGCAAAAAGTTCATAAGGGCTTTCAGTCACTGACCAATGTTATTGTCTAAGATTTTTATTGTTAGGGAATTTGTTATTCCCTAATTAAACAAGCCTAATTTTGCCTTTACTGCAAATATTTTAACAATCATTTTTCCATTGTGTGCTTTTCAGTCTTTCCAGCTTTAGAAATGGGTATTTAAATCTCATTTACATGTGTCAGATATTCCCTATTGGTTCATTCTGTTTCGATTTATGCTGATTGGCTTGCTTGTTTTCAGGGCAAAATATCACATTCATAGCCAAAGTAGAAGCCCAGGATCTTCTTCGGAAACCCACTGTTAAGTGGTTTAAAGGAAAATGGATGGACTTGGCAAGCAAAGTTGGAAAGCATCTTCAGTTAAAAGAAACATTTGAGCGACAAACCAAGGTATATATAGAGAGACGACCTTTTTCAAAGTATACCATTCAGAATATATTCGCTTTTTTGAAAATATCATCAAATTTTGGACCAAATTGTATTTTGTAATTCTACTAATCTACAAATGTTAGCACCACAACAAACATATCCCTAAAGAAAACAATTTAATGGTGGTGTGTGGGAGCATTTGTCCAAAATCACATGCTTGGAAAAATAGAAAGATGATATGGGATTTATGGATCAAAGTGATTCTTGTGATTATACATTTATGAATTGTCTTAGACCAGGGGTGGCAAACTCAAGGCCCAGGTGCCAGATCTGGCCACTGGGGTGCTTAGATCTAGCCCCCGTGGTGCTTAGATCTAGCCCCCGTGGTGTTTAGATCTAGCCCCCGTGGTGCTTAGATCTAGCCCCCGTGGTGCTTAGATCTAGCCCACAGATTGCTTAGATCTGGCCCATGGGGCTGCCCTGGAAACAGTGAAGAATCAGCCTATGGAGCCTCTGCCAGAAAAAATGGAGCTCAGGAGGGCCACGTGCAACACCCCAAGCTCCATTTTCCCTTGCAAAGGGTTGCAGGAGCGTCTCAGAGCCAAAACTTGAGCTTGGGAACCCATTTTTGCTGGCAGAGTGCTTGGACCACCATAGGCACACACACACCCCCCCCAACACGAGTAATGGCATTCTAGCCACACCTATCCGGGCCATGCTCCCCTGAGGTCAAACAACGCTGATGCAGCCCTCAATGAAATTGAGTTTGATACCCCTGTCTTAGATTCAATCCATAGGACATCGGTCCAGGCAAATTGTGAGTTCATAAAATTGCTGGGAAATTGGAAATTGCTGGGATCAAAAGGAGAAGTTATAACAGACCTGGAGTCAGAATAATTGCAATCCAGTTGGAAGACCCAAAATTGTCATCTTCTGGGTGGTGAGAAGGTCAAGATGTGGTTTTGGGAATCAATTATTAACATAGCATTATGGCAAAATAAGAGAACTAAGAAATATGAAAAAGAAGCAAAAAAAATCAATCTAATTATGTCAAAATAGAAGATGCTCATAAGTAGGTGTATTTCATTTGCAATTATTATTTTATATGAATGTTTGTATTATAACTTTGCGTTTCAGACATATACATTTGAGATGCAAATAATCAAAGCTAAGGAAAATTATGCAGGAAATTACAGATGTGAAGTAACATATAAGGATAAAGTTGATAGCTGTTCTTTTGATCTGGAAGTTCACGGTAAGAATCTTTTGTTATATATATATATTTAAATGGTGAATATGTGTCATATATTAAGATAAAAACTTCTGTCCCCAAAACTAATATGAATGTATTTCTTTATGCCATGTTAGATTTCAGCTCCTGTAATTCCACAAACAAAATAGATTAATTCTGTGAGCAAGTGGCATTATAGAAGATGAAATCTATCCCAGGCTTGGAAAGGCCACTTTATATTTACTTAAATTTTAAATTGCCTCCAGGCCAAGCATTTTCTTCCATATTTGAAAATTATCCTTCTGTATTTTTAGCACTATTCAGAGATAATGAGCAGGAGTGTGCCATCCTGAACAACTTTTTAGAGCTGGAATTGAAATCTACATTAAAAGAGATTTTTGATTTGGCACTATGAAGTGGGGTTGAGGAAACTAAACTCAGAAAGAAAGAAAAAAGAAGAGCTCAAGAGACTAATAGGAGATAAAAGCATTATGAATGGGACAGAATATCATCTATTAGACCCAGTGAGGGAGTGCTACATTCCTAGAGTTTTGAACCTTTGTCCCCATTTCAAAGAAATGTCAGTCATATCTGGAAATAAGAATGCTATCAGTGTGTTGTGACAATTTGGCGGCATTTAGCTCATTTCCTAGGCTTTGGGTCTTAGTATATAGAAGATTTCTGACAAAGAATTTTCAGTATACAAGACCCAAGAATTTGTTCATGGGTCTAACTGAAACATCCAGTAAACTTACAAGAAGGAACTTCTGAAAGTCTGCAGGACAGATTTGGACAGAATCCATTGCCCTCCTCTACTACTACTGTTGCATCCCAACAACTGGTACTGAGTAGCTAACTGCTCCTGAATGTGAAAGTTTAATGTAACATTTTGGCTAATATCCATGGAAAGACCTATCTATCTCCATCGTCTTTTAAAACACTCACTTTAATTCACAGTTGGCGGGAGGAAGGATTCAGAATATCTTTGAGCTGGTGAGCTCATGCTATATCCTTGAAGCAATTATTTCTGAAGCTTGCTGAAGTATTCAGTTTATATTTGGACAAAATGCATGGTGGATACCAGGGATGACAGCTCAAGACTATAAATTTATCCTTTGGGAATGTCAAAAACAGCTTTTATCTCAACTTGAGCAAAAGCTTTTCCCATTAGTAGATCATCATGAAACCCCAAAAGGAAGAACATTAAGTCTTAAACTCTGTGGAAACCAAACTTTTCCTATGTTTGTAGGCAAAAGGATGAAATAAAAGGCCACCAGATTTTGAATTATTTTAGCATAGATATGGATTTGTTGCAAAAAAGAAGAGCTTAAACAGACACGTAAGCAGAATTCTCCTCATTATTGCAGGATGAAATTATGGTGACATAGAACCATCAGAACTCCTCAGAGGTGTCTATATCACCACACCCTATTCTACATTTTGTGTGTGTGTATGTGAACTGTTTTTCCCAAATAGCAGATCAGAAGTGGGTTCCTATCGGTTCAGCCGAACCAGTAGTAGTATGCCAACCTAGGTCACAGAACTGGCGGTGACCAAGGCTGGCCATGCCTCCAAACTGGTTCCCTGGTCACTGCCGTCAGCATTTTTCTATTGGACTGTGGATGCATCCAGCACGTGCGCGAAGTGCATGTGTTTTAATCAAGCCGGCAGTAACGCTGGCTGAAACCCACCCCTGCAACAGATGTTTTAAAGTGGGATAATAGGTGTTGGATGATAAAACTATCTTTGCCGAAAACATTTGGTAAAACTTCCTGTGCAAAGAGAGTGTCAGTTCTATCTTTTAGAAATGAAATGAGAGTTGGAGAAAGAGCCATCTTTCAGTTCCCTCATGCAGTAAACTATCTTACGTTGTCTCTGTCTCTCAGAAGTATTTGATGGCAGTCAAGGAGCAGAACAGCAGCCTCGCCGTCAGTTTGGTATCCCAGTTTAATGAAGTTTACATAAATGATGAAAACTTCCTTAGGATATACTTTTAAGCCTCAACCCCCAGCTTTAAGACTAAGCCTAGATGATGTCGTCCAGAGGTCTCCAAACTTGGCAACTTTAAGACTTGTGGACTTCAACTCCTAGAATTCTTCAGCCAGCTCTTGCTGGCTGGAAAATTCTGAGAAAGTCCACAAGTCTTAAGGTTGGCAAGTTTGGAGAGCCCTGGTGTAGTGGTTAAGGCATAAGGTTAGAAATTGGAACACTTTGGATATAGAGGCCAACTGGGTGACTTTGGACCAATTAATTTCTCTCTCTCAGCCTTCAGAAGAAGGCAAACCTCTTCTGAAATCTTGCCAAGGAAACTACAGGGACTTTTCCAGGCAGTTATCAGGAGCCAACACTGATTTGAAGGAACAAAAAAATGTCCTATGAAAACGTGCAGCATATAATTTATTTATGGATTAAATTGAGTCCATCCAAGATCAAAGGATTTAGATCCTCAGAATGCCACACCTCCTGGATTTTTGCTGACCATATGGCTGTCAATAACATCTAGGCCAGCCTTCCAAATATCCAAGACTTCCAGTAGTTTGGCAGCAAAGCCACAGAGATGTTCACCCTAGCAACCCAAATCTACCAAATTACCAAGGTCAGCATCTTCATTAATCTTCCAAGGCATCAGGGCACATTAATAGAGTGTCCAGCAGGCGATAGACAGCTAACCGGACAAACCACAACCTCTAGCTCAATTCAGAAGCAGACTGGCAAGTAGCCAACCTCTTGGCAGATGTAAGCTTTCTGCTGGGTAAATTACTTTGTCTAATTATGTGTCTAATCAAATCCAAGGTGAAACTAACCTCTGTGTTTACCAATTTAATCAGATATATTACTGACTTCTAAAGTCATTTTTTCAATCAGTGTGAAGAATTTAAGGGGTGCCCAGTTTATAGGAACACTTATTTTTTATTTTAGATTTTCTAATTGTATAAACTCATCCTCTATTTTAAGCCCAAAGTGGTTTTTTTTAGCCGTAATGTATTTCATCAATTAAATAAAATCATTATAACAAATATGGAATCCGTGATATGCTTTTATTTGTGGAACCCATTTTCGTTGGAGAGTAGAATGGGAAATAAATATCGATTTCTCCCACAATTCTCTGGGCACTTTTCAGAATATGCTCCAAGGGATTCTCCTGTCTTCCAGAGCAGATTTCAAAGGGCCTCCAGATGGGGGGAAATGAAGAGAGAAAGTGTTCATGAAAGTCTGTTTGTACAATGTTGGTTCTATCCCTTCTACCAGGGACACGGTGGCTCAGTGGCTAAGATGCTGAGCTTGTAAATCAGAAGGTCAGCATTTCAGTGGTTCGAATCCCTAGTGCAGCATAACAGAGTGAGCTCCCGTTACTTGTTCCAGCTTCTGCCAACCTAGCCGTTCGAAAGCCTGTAAAAATGCAAGTAGAAAAACAGGGATTATTTTGGTGGGAAGCTAACAGTGTTTGCTTTCCCACATGACCACAGAGACGTCTTCGGACAGCACTGGCTCTTTGGCTTTGAAACGGAGACAATCACTGCCCCCTAGAGTCGAATGACTAGAAATCTTTACCTTTATCTTATTCCTTCTACTTTTATATCATTTTACTTTGTTTCTGGTTATCTAAAAATTCATCCTCTTTTAGAAAACAACTGCAACTGTTTGTAAAATATACAGGTAGTCCTCGACCTACGACCACAATTGGGCCCAAAATTTCTGTTGCTAAGTGAAACAATTGTTAAGCTAATTTTGCCCCATTTTACAACCTTGTTTGTCAGTGTTGTTAAGTGAATCACGGCAGTTAAGTCAGTAACCTGGTTGAATCGGGCTTCCCCAATGACTTTGCTTTTCAGAAGGTTGCAAAAGGTGATCACATGACCCTGGAACACAACAACGGTCATAAATATGAGTCAGTTGCCAGCCATCTGACCATGGGGATGCTGCAATGGTTGTATATGTCAAAAACTGTCGTAAGTCCCTTTTTTCGATGCTGTTGTAACTTTGAATGGTTACTAAATGGACTATTGCAAGTTGAAGATTGCATGTACAAATAGTCGTCAACTTACAGAAATCCATTTAGTGACCGTTCAAAGTTACAATGCCCCTGAAAAAGGGAATTTATCATTTTTCACAGATGCAGCCTTTGCGGCATTCCCCCTGACTTGATCAAAATTCAGATGCTTAACGACTGGTTCATATTTATGACCATTGCTGTGTCCCAAGGTCATGTGACCCCCTTTTGCGACCTTCTGACAAGTAAAGTTAATGGGGAAGCCAGCTTCAACTAACAACTGGGTTGCTAACTTATCAACTGCAATGACTCTCTTAACAAATGAGTCAAAAAGGACCGTAAGATGGAGCAAGATTCACTTAATAAATTTCACTTAACAACAGATATTTTGGGCTCAATTGTGGTCATAAGTCAAGGACTACATATACATACATACATACATACATACATACATGCACACACACATATATAAACACAAACCAAATCACTGCAAAATGAAATTCTTCATTGAAAGTTATTGATTATATTGTATCACGCAATTGGAGTGCAGGCTAGTAGGATTTTTTTTAAACTTCCCATTCTAGGACTGAGAGAGAATAACTGATCCCAAATCACCTGGATGTCTTCTATGCCTACTGAAGACTACAACCTGTATTTCTCTACTCTTAGTCTCCCACTTTAATCAGTGGATCACAATGATACTCATTCTTATTTATCCTCTCTTTCTCTGATTTGTTCTCTCTTACCCACCCTTTCATACATAATTTCCTTATTATATTTGATTATATATATTACAGATTCAGGCTTGCAAATTTGCTTTCATTTTATGAAGGATCTCTTTTATTATTTTCAATGTTTACCATTTCAGGTTAAACCGTTTTGAATCATGAATTACGCTGCAACGAGGTTTATAATACTGCCAAGAGTTGGATCCTTTTGTCACTTGCCAATAGGATTCTGTTCACCTGTGTATAACTGATTACTTCAACTGTACACAGCATTGAACATATTCTATTCTAAATAAAATAAATGTCATCTATCACACAGTCACTCTCTGCCCAGGTTTAACCCTTGAGAAACTTCAAAAGTTAAAACTTTAATGTTTTATTTTTTTATTTTAGAAACAGGATCTACGCAATCAATAGATATCCGGTCGGCATTCAAAAGAAGGTAATTTTAAGTGATCTTGGAAACTTCTTCAATAATAGGTATTGGAAACTCGTACAAGTTACATTATCTTTGAACATCCTTTGCAGGAAGTAGGTTCAAACAAAGCTAAAATGAAGAGCTACTCTGATTGTCCCCTACAAAGCCCTTTCCAGGGGTGGGATTGAAAATTTTTAGCAACTGGTTCTCTGGGAAGTATAGCCTACTCAGCCTCCTGCACCACAGGGAGGGGGGTTATCCTCCCCAGGCTCTTGAGGCTTTCCTCAAGCCTCTGGGAAGACAAAAACAGCCTCCCTCGGGCTCCTGAGGTCCTCTGAAGGCCGAAAACAGCCCTGTTTCCAGACTTCCAGAACTTTCAGAGGCCCATTTTTCACCCCCCCCGCCAGAGCCTCCTCATGGGCCCTGCACTTACCTGGCATGATGAACATGCCGTGTAGTGACTCCTGGGAGGGGCAGGGTGGGCAGGGCCAGCCTCTCCTTCCAACTAATAATAAATCTCCTTCCAACTAATAAACTACCAGTTTGGCAAACCAGATGCAAAATTAGCATACAGTTCACCCAAACCAGTCCAAACCACCTGAATACCACCCATGCCTTTACCTGACTTTTTTTGTTCCAAAATTGGTCACCTTAGCTGTGGGTAGAAAACACTACTTCTGTTGCTAATGCTAGCAGAGAGACACCATCTGGAAAAGTGGAAAAAAGAATTAAAGTCCCCATCTCTACAACTTCCAGGAACTCTGCCCAAATCCTCTGCAGCAGGAATGGTGCTGTGAGGAAGGAAGATGAGGAAGAAGTTTGTAATTATGGGCATGTGTGTTTGTCTGGAGATTTGCTTTTTGTCTGAGAAATGGGAAAGGCTCCAACATCCTAAGCAACTTCCGATTCTTCAGAAAGCAATTGAAAAAAACATGAACTACAAGATCAGACACTTGTTGATCAGAAAGGTCGGCAGTTTGGTGGTTCGAATCCCTAGCACCGTGTAACAGAGGGAGGTCCTGTTACTTGTTCCAATCTCTGCCAATCTAGCAGTTCAAAAGCGTGTAAAATGCAAGTAGAAAAATAGGAACCGCCTTTGGTGGGAAGATAACAGCGCTCCGTGAGCCTTGGGAATTTAGTTATGCTGGTCACATGACCACGGAGACGTCTTCGGACTGCGCTGGCTCTTTGGCTTTGAAACGGAGATGAGCACCGCCCCTTAGAATTGGGAACAACTAGCACATATGTCTGAGGGGAATATTTACCTTTATAAGATCAGATCAAACAGTATGTATGGTGATATGTCAGAGCTTAAAAAAATTACTAGTGCCTTTTGTAATTATCTGATTGTGAGTTCCACAACTTTTATAGATTTAGGGTGAGAAATTTAGAGGATCTGCTCCAGATATAGAAAAGCCCTGTAATCCCCTTTCCTTTGATGTATTCACTTCATTCAGTGGCCTCCCGTGAGGCCAGATATTTACATAGATTGTTACTAAGTCAAGAAGGCAAGGAGAACAAATTCTTTCTCCCAACTAATTTGATATGGTCTGCTTTGACCAGTCTTATCTACATGGACTGATCACTTTGGCATATTAAATAAAAAGGAACTGGCAACAAGAGTGTAAATCAGTTGTGGGGCTTACATTTCCTTACACTTTCACTTAAGAAGCAGTTGTGAGAAGTGATTTTGCTTCAGACCCCAAAAAGCTGTTACCAGTTAGAACAGACTGAGAGATTTAATCTTTCAGACAGCTTGCCTAAATGCAAAGTAAAAAAACAATTAAAGCTCTGATTTGTAAAATGACCTTTTATGATTTAAGACCACTTAGATGCACCACATATAGGGCACCACATGTCTCAGAATTATTCAGACTTAATAGCTTTTAAAAAATCTGTTGTCACAAAGAAGACATTTTTATTTATTATTTGTATGTATAAACTCACATTAAAATTGCAATTAAATACAACACATACTGTAACTACAGATGGGGAAGAATAGAGCAGAAATGGGGAGAAACGGAGAGCTAAATACTATGAATAGTTGAACAAACTAATCTCTCCTTAAAACTCCTGATCACGGTTTTTTAATATAATATTTTACAGTTTTTCAAAATATAGTTACTTTTGGACTCCCCCCCCCCCCTTCTATTCAGATTCTTGGAAGCTGCCTGGGCAAGTCCCTTCACTTTTCTTAGCTAGGTTTTTCAGAAGTTATTTGCCCTTGTCTCTTTCTTGGGGCTGAGAGAAAGTTGCTGGCCCAAGGTCATCCAGTTGGCTTTGCGCCTATGGCAGGACTAGAACTCACAACCTCCTGGTTTCTAGACTTCACCACTATTCCAAACTGGCTCTCAGGTATTCGACCACGAGTCTCTTGTTATTAAATACATTTGAGCAGCTGAATCCTTTGAGACTACAACTACATTCTGTCCAACTACTTGAAGACCTCCCAGCTTTTCCATTCAATCAGAAGGACTCATACCAGTAATGGTTTTCTCTTACCTTCGCTACCGGTTCAGAACTGGGAACATGCGCACTCTCACTTCGCTCACACGTGGACCTTTTGCGCATGCGCAGAGCATCCGTGATGACATCTGCGTGGGTGGGCAGAGCCCTCTTATCTTTGCTACCGGTTCGGAACTGGGAGTGTGGACGCTCTCGCTTTGCTCATGCGTGGACTGCTGTGCATGAGCAGAGCGTCCATGATGACATATAGGTGGATGGGCAGAGCCTCCGACCACCACTACCAGTTCACCCAAACCAGGCAAACCAGCAGAATACCACCTCTGACTCATACTTTACTTTACTTTACTTTATTTGCATTTTTACCCCGCACCCTTCTCCCCAAAGGGACTCAGGGAAGCGCACAGGGAAATTTAAAAAACGACAACCAATACAATAAATATAATATAAATACCCTATTAAAATAAAATTAAAT
>JAPKID020000950.1:0-16005 GCA_026931265.2 Tropidonophis doriae | reverse complement strand
GATTAAAATTTACGATTAAAATTTACGATTCCCAGGCAATTTAAAAACCAATAACAAATATAATGCAGGCAACAATAATGAATTAAATAAACTAAATTAAATTAAATAAACAACACCAGTGCTTCTCAACATTGGCAGTTTGAAGATGTGTGGACTTCAATTCTCAGAATTCCCCAGCCATCAGGTGGAGACTGAATTGAGATCGAACACAGAGATGCAAATCAGAAACTAGATCTTCACATCTTCAACATCTGCCTTATCAATCACCTGGTTCTTTCCTGTTCTTCAGCTCATTTTTTCCATATACCAAACTTTGGGAAATTAGTTTAAAATGAACTATATTAATTACAACTATCTTATTTCATTGGAATGGCAGCTTTAATAGCTTTCTCTGGACTAATACTAACTGGGTTAGTTGACCAATCATACTCTATTTGCATTTAACCAAACATCACTGCAATAAATATTCAAGATATAATCTTTTTAATTTCCTAAAAAGAAAATTTGAGCACATGATGCAAATAGTCAAGGAATATAATCGATGGATACATTCAAAAAATCCAATAAATTATATCCTGACATTGACTTAAAATAACAGACAACTCCCAGGTCAGTTCCTGGACAAATGTGCCATTTATCACGCAGGTTAGCTGCACTTCCTGTAGCTCAGCTAAGGACATTCCACTGGGATGGTACAAACTTGCAATACAAAAAAAGAAAGAAAAGAAAAGAAAACCCTCATCCCAGTCCAATTTGCTTGCTTAATAGCAAGTGAGAACTACAGGCAAATGTTTCAGACCTGAGATATCCAACCAAACCTTGGTATACAATGAAGGAGGACATGGCAACTCATGATTTATTTCTACTGGTCAATTTTGTCCCAGTTCCTGTTCTATTGAGGCTAGCCATGATTTAGCATATTACCTAAAGTACAGTGCTTACTGTGGTTAGCCCAGGTCTGTATTAATGTACCATGTGAATACGGCCTCAGAATTATACAATTTCAACACAAGAAATTTATAATTTGGAAAAAAATGCTCTAGAAAGTTTGGATAATCATCCAATTGTCCACTACCAGATGTTCCTAGTGCATTTATACTATGTCATTTCATATTTTTAAGTGATTATTTAACAATGCAAGTGATAGAATTCAGAACTTAGAATTTAGAAAATTTGGGTTATTTAAAATTTGATTATTGAAAGAGAACTCCAAGAACTCTTTCACCATGTAAATAGGTGGTGCAAAAATCATTAATTAAAAGGAGGCGGAAAAAACTGTATGTACAAACCATGACCATTTCAGAATTTCATTACTTTTCTAAAAATCAAAAAATGATATCCTATTTATAGAAATTATTAACAGAATTGTTATGTATGATCATGTCTCTCTGTGGCTCCAAACTCAGTTCAAAGTCTGGGAACTGACAAATTTCCCCAACTCAACCTTTAGTGTCAGGAACGCAAATATCCTTCCAGGAATTCTTAGGCAACTTTTTCACAACAGTCCTCTTCAGAAAGAGAGAAAGAGAGAAATTCCAAACTTTTGAATGCAATTCAACAACACATTAATTAACAAGTAATTTCCCATTCTGTCAGTCTGTAAATGTTAAAGGGATAAATGCTTGTTTCAGACGAACAGCAGAAATGGTGCTATTCTATTCAGATGTTTTTATTTACACAAATATTTTTTGCATTGGCTAATTGCGGTTATGATTTATGTTATTTTGTTGACATGGCTTGAATGTTTATTAGGAAGGGTGTGCTCTAAATGTGTCATTAGCTACTAACCACATAGCTGGAAATTAGTTTCTAGGCATACCAGATTTTCAGACTGGAGAATAATAATCACAAACATTTATTTTGAAAAAGAAGACACACAACACCTCACAATGCTCCCTGATTTTCTTCAGGTTAGTTTTTGTTTTTAAATGAGATTTTACTCATAGTATTATTATAGAATAATAAACATTTTTGGAACCATTTATTTTAATATTTATTATTTTCAGCAATGATAGCAGTCCAAGGAAATAAAGAGGTACAAATTCCAAGGAGAACTACATTCAATTTCTGAGTCATATAATGATAATAATGATGATAATAATATATATCTGTAACACCATCAAGCACCCACATCTGCCTAACCTATAGTCCTTGAAAAAGATGCAACAGGCAGACAAAAATGCCAAATCTAATCTGAACATCTGGCTGATAGTGTGACGAACTACAAATAAAAACATTGCTGACTCAGTGAACCGATTTTAGTGTCACTTTTGCATGAGTGTTTTCATTAGTCAACTCGGTGTTGTTCCTTACAATCTTCACTTTTTTAAAAAAAAAAGTCTCTAAATTCGTTGTGTAATATCCAAACACAAAGTATATACTTAAGATAATTATTTAATTTATTTATTTTTTGTCAAACGGATATAAGATAATAGATATAAGTATATACAAGGTTATGAATACATGAAATGGATACAAATAAATGGGGTTGTTAGGACAGGGACGGTAGGCACGGTGGTGTGCTTATACATGCTCCTTACAGACATCTTAGGAATGGGGTGAGGTCAACAATAGACAGCCAAAGGTTAAAGTTGTGGGGGTTTGGGGAAGAAACGACTGAGACGGGGAGTGCCTTCCAGGCATTGACCACTCTGATGCTGAAGTCGTATTTTCTGCAATCGAGTTTGGTACAGTTTACCTTACGTTTGTATCTATTGTGTTCTTGTGTATTGTTGTGGTACTGATTTGTATTTTTATTGTATTGCATTTGTATTGTGAAAGTATTTTGCACTTTCTCATAAACAGTGCATTTCTAAATGTACTTATATTTTAATTTTGCTATTCAAAAATATAAATAGAGCAACTCAATCTAGCTTGCCAAAAACTAGATAAACCAATAAATGGAAGTAAAAAGTTAAGGTTTTTAGGCTCCCATCTCATATTTGTTCAGAATTCTCCAACTCAGATCTGGCTTATCTTGGAAACAATGAGATAGATTTTTGTTGATCACTTGTTTGGTTGCTTATAACTTTTTATGTTATGATGGATATAGTTCAATGGGAATATTTCAGGAATATTTCTTTGAATTTTTGTAAGCTCATGCTCATGATAAGAAATAGCTCTCGCCTTTTGCTGGCCTCTTTTCGTATTGGATTTGATCCCCCCCTTCTCCCAAATATTAATACTCTTCCAAATTATATGTAGAATTAGTAATGAATAAATTGAAGCATTTTATTTTAGTTTATCTAGTATACATTTCTTTTTCTTGCTGAGGAATCTGATTCATTTTTCAAGATCTTTAGCCTTTCTGATAGTACAGCTTGCATATTTAAATAATAATAATAATCTTTATTGTCATTGTACTAAAATCACAATGAAATTGGTTTATATATCACATCTTGGAAATGTAGTATTTCTTGATAATGCCTACTTTTCCTGGTAGTGTGTTTTAATATTTTAGCAGATAAAAAAATATAATCAAAAAGATTATATTTTTATTTCATAATTACAATCACCTTTTTTAAGCCCCTGTTACTGCTTCCATTTCTTCTTCACTTGTTTACATTAATTGGCACTAGCAATTGAACATTTTTAGTTTGTTTAATATTAGTGGCAAATCAGCTTTAGCTCTCCTTTCCTTCACCTTCAATAAGAAGTCACTTAAGTCTTCCTCAGATTCTACCAGGAAAACAATTCCATTAACATAACTGAGGTTGTTAACATTTCTTCCAGCAATGTTAATTTCAATTTCTGCTTTTCCTAATGCAGCACTTCTCATTTCTGCTTATAAATTAAACAGATAAGGAGACAATATGTAACAATGTTGGCATTCTCCTTTCTAAATTTTGAACCAATTAGTTGTTTTATACTCTGTTCATATTGTGGTTTCCTGGTCAGCTTACAAATTCTTCAGTTGAGGTGGTCCAGTGCATCCATGTTTTAAAGAGCTGTTCATAATTTGTTGTGGTCTATGCAGTCAAAAGGCTTAGTATAATCAATAAAGTAAAAATAAATGTCTTTTTGGAACTCTTTTGCCTTTTCCATTATCCCTCAGATGTTTGCAATGGGATCCCAACTAATTAAAACCATCATCTTGATTTCATTCAGGCATATGCATGAATGTTTTCTCGAAACAGAGGTAACTCTTAACCTTGTGCAGATTGTCCATGCTGTTGCACGCTATGAAGGTGAGGGGGTGTTCCTTTTCATTCAGGATTTCTCCACACAGAACTGAGGTGTAATTTAAAAATTCAACTTCAGATTGATAGCAATTCTAAAGATCATTATGAAAACATGCAAGCCACAGACTTCCTCATTATCACTAAGAGACCCACTTCAATGACTGATTATAAAATGGCAGCTAAACAGAAAAGATAATGGTTCTAAATAGAAAATAGCTCAACTGCTGGGGTTCTTCAAAAAGCATTGCTTTCTCAGATAAACAGAACTCTGTGAGATTCTGGATAAAGAAAACTCTGTAAAATTCTAGATTTACTCATTAAATTTATGTTACCCATCTCATTATCCGAAGCAACTCTAGATTTTTACTTGGTAGTATTCAAGAATCTGACATGGAACCTTGGGAATTTAATCAGTCCCTTTGCTTCAATAACAGATTCCCATGCCACACTTTGCACAGGCACAAAATCATATGTCTAACAATTCTGTCTTTCAATATTTAGCAAAGAAGTAATATTTTGTTCTGGAGGAGTTTTTTGTTCAAAACAGAGACATAGCAGAGGGCCCTTTCAAAGCAGTATATAATCCTAGACAGTGCACATGAACCTTCAGGACATTATTTTTCATGCATTTCCATTGTTTTTCTATAATTTCTGTTTCACATACCTTAACCCAGGGGTAGTCAACCTTTTTATACCCACTGCCCACTTTTGTATCTGTTAGTAGTAAAATTTTCTAACTGCCCACCAAGTCCCTGTAATGGTGATTTATAAAGTAAGGAAGTCAATTAAATTTAAAAAAGGAAAGTGCTTCAGCATCGGGCAAAATCCCTACCACCCACCATGAAAACTGGAACACCCACTAGTGGGCGGTAGGGACCAGGTTGACTACCACTGCCTTAACCTTTGGGATGTCATCTACATAGCTGAGCTCAACAAGGTGATTTGTGTGGGGTTCTTGGTGCTCTCTGAACTTGGCTGTTTTCTTGCATATGGTGCAGTATAAGTACCAATAGGTAAAGGTAAAGTTTCCCCTTGCACATATGTGCTAGTTGTTCTGGACACTAGGGGGCAGTGCTCAGATGAGGCCTCCTACCAGTTCGGTCCCATTCAGCCCGGTTTGGCCAAATAGATAGTAACTTGGCAGCCTGCATCTGGAAGAGGCAACAACCCAGGCCTGCCATGCCCCAGAACTGGTTCTCTCAGCACCGCCATAGGTGCTGCCATTTTGTTTTGGGTTTCTGTGCATGTGCAGAAGCATTTATGGTCTATTTATGTATGTTTTGATTTTTAATCCTCCTGTGCGCCACCCTGGGTCCTTTTGCAGGAGAAGGGCAGGATATAAATTTAATAAAATAAAAAATAAAATAAATAAATTTTTAGTACTGCACATGTGCTCATAGCGCACATCAAGCGTGCATATGCAGTGTGTCTCTGAGTGAATCAACAATAGCAGCAGCTGGAACCCACCCTTGGCAGTGCTAATTTCTGTTTCAAAGCTGAAGAGCCAGCGCTGTCCAAAGACGCCTCCATGGTCATGTGGCCAGCATGATTAAATGCCGAAGGGGCACAGAATGCTGTTACCTTCCCACCAAAGGTGGTCCCTATTTTTCTATTTGCATTTTTTATGTGCTTTCAAACTGCTATCTTGGCAGAAGCTGGGACAAGTAATGCCTTGTTATGTGGCACTAGGGATCTGAACCACCGAACTGCCGATCTTTCGATTGATGAGCTCAGCGTCTTAGCCACTGAGCCACAATAGTGTTACCTAACTTGGGTAATGAAATGTCTGAAGAATGCAACCAAGCTTGGAGAGCACCAAGGACCTTTCATGTCAAAAGTACAAATATTCTGAGGTACAAATATTCTCCTTTAAAAGTTATTTCTTATTTTGAAGAATAAGAACTGGTTTTATGTATCATAATAATTAGGAAAAAGGCAGATTTTACTATTTATTTAATCATTTTTCTCCTGCTTTAGTTAATACATAATTCAAGGTTGTGAACATATTTAATGCTCCTTCCTCTAATATTTTTCTCATAACAACCCTGTAAAGTGGTCTGAACTGACAAAGAATGCTTAATCCAATGTTACCAAGTTGCCTTTCAGGCCTATGGCAGTACTAGAACTCACAGTGTACTGCAGTTATTTCATTGAGGGCCACATCAGGATTGTGTTTGACTTGGGGGAGGGTCATGGGGGCATGGCCAGCTTGATCTCATTTGTGTTGGGGGCACCTCTGGTGGTCCGAGCACTCTGCCAGAGAAAAAGGACTCCTGAGCTCCATTTTTGCTTTGGATGGTCTCCTGCAATCCTCTGCCAGAAAAAACGGCTCTTGAGAGGGGGGGCATGCATGGCCCTCATTACCTCCATTTTTGCTGGCAGAGTCACCACAAGCCAATCCTTTGCCTTTTCCAGGGCAGCTCCACGAATGAGATCTAAGCATCCCATGGGCCAGATGCGACCCCTGGTCTTTTGGTTTGTGAGTCAGCACCTTCATCACTGGCTCTCAACACATATCCACACTATTGGTATCAGAAGCCAGAAAGTGAATGGGTTCCCACTTCACTTCTCCCGTGGTCTCTAAGGGACATCATTTAATTGCCTAGGTACCTTTATGGGTGGAGTTTAGTTGCCCATCTACAGCTTCCAAGAAGATAACGTGTGATCTGTCAGTTATGATGAATGAATAACATGTTTTGAGTTTTATCTTTTCCCTGGATTTGTAGAGCTTTCTCTGAACTTATGTTTTCAAGTGAGGCCCTTTTCAAGTGAGACAGCTTCTTTTGTCTTAAGAGCAAAAGAAGCTGTCTGTTATCTGCTAAGCTGCTGGTTATAAAAAAGAAACAAGAAAATTTGTATTGTTTTATGACAAGAATGCAATAAGTATTTCAAGAAGGTACTTATTAGAGGTACTTGCTCATATGCTATTTATTGGCTGACTTATTTGTTCAGTCCACAAATGTCATAGCTGATTTTTTTTATCGATTTTAAATAGGGTTCATTGAAAAAATAATTGTTTCTTTTATATATGTTTATTGCAATGACCTTTTGCTAAATGCAAATGAGGGATGACTGACTCAATTGTAACTATGTCGGAGAGAAAATATCTGCTAAGTATGCATACCATAGTTTACAGCACATTCACACAAAACGTTCACATGTTCACTCATATTTGGTTCTCTGGATCCAGTTTTGTATGGCAGCAACTATGAAAATCAAGGCTGTTTGCAGAAGAAAAGGTATAAAACAACAAGATTTTAGAATATTGTGTTAGAATATTCTAAAATCACAATCAGCCATAGGAAAGATGATAAGGGTTTCTCCAGAATTGTTTACAGAAAGTGCTCCATCCATAAAATCTTTACAAATCATTTTGTAAAGCATTTTAATGCATTTTGAGGAAGATAACAAGTGCAACTTTGCTTCTAGTAAAAAAAACAAACTTTACAGAGTGCACTATGGATGTTTGTGTACTGTTGGGTCACACTCTGTCTTGCCAAATATCCAGAAAGGTGATTTGTAGTAATAAACGAGAGGAAATGATTGAAAAGAACAACACAGATTAGAAAAAATGTTTACTTTTGCTAGCAAAAGAGAAAGAGTTGAATGTATTGAAATATTCTCATTTTACTCATATTTAAACTATTTTGATCACTTTGCAGTGGAGTCCCCTGGACTTTGCTTCAGAATGGTGTGAAATGAAATCCAAGAGGATCTCTGAGTCTTCAGGGAACAATTCTTTCATAATTTCAGAATTCTGAATGTTTTAAATACTCTAGGCCAGGAGTCGGCAACCTTAAGCACTCAAAGAGCCATTTGGACCCATTTCCCATAGAAAAGAAAACACCGGGACCAACAAAGCCCTTCTGGTGCCTGACTATTTCTGGAGTGGCCACAAAACTAGCATATGTAGTTAAGTTAAACATTCTCAATAAGGGGAAGATAGCATCCACGAATGGGTTAACACTGTCCGTACTCTGATTGGACTGAGTCTGATTATATATTAATTATTCACCTATAAAAGCCCCTCCCGGAGGCCTTATACTCAGTTTTCCAACTCAGTCCACTCTGGGACGGTTGGTGTTTTCCAACGTTCAACAAATTATTCCTCATTATTACAGCTTTGCTCATCTTTTCCTGGTTTCCTGTGAGTAGCCTCTCTGAGCCTGCCTCTGACCTCCCCAAGCACTTGCCCACCCATCGCTTCGCTCTCGTGCACGGGCTTACCACTGGCTTTCTGCGCTCCTTCCCAGCCGTTCTTACTGTTCAGGGGAGTTGGTGCGGTCTCTTCTTGAGGGAGACGTGGCGTGCAGTGGCATCGGGGATCCACCAGCCTGCCCTCGCTGCCCCAGGTGCAATCCTTCGTCCTTTGGCTGCCCGAAGCTCCATGTGGCTTTCAGGCCCATGATCCAGCAGGTGCGGCCATTTTCACCACTCGTGAGCCTTCCTGATGCTCCAGAGCCCTTGGAATCACCTCTGCTGCCTTCCCGCAAGTCGCCAGACAATCGCACAGCGTAGACGAGACCTTTGAAGCCTCTGCCTCAGGCTTGATGCTGCAGAGCTTGCCGCACACACATGGGCCAAGTTGAACAGCCAAGCGCATCTTTTTGAAGCAGAGGGGTGGGGCCTCCTTTCCATCGATGTCTTCAGCTATGTCACAGCGCAGGGAGGCTGTCAGCGAGCAGGCTGAGACAGAGGCCTCTCCTTCCACCCAGGGCCTCCTAATGGTCTCTCCTGCTTCATCGTCTAGGAG
Source organism: Tropidonophis doriae (assembly GCA_026931265.2). Lineage (NCBI taxonomy): Eukaryota > Metazoa > Chordata > Lepidosauria > Squamata > Natricidae > Tropidonophis > Tropidonophis doriae. Next base: position 7,071 of record JAPKID020000950.1, on the reverse strand, counting down.
GACCTCCTCAGGCACTCTGCTTGAAGCCTGAGACAGCACCTCATCTGTTTCAGGTGCCAAAGCTTCCAAGCCTAAAAAGACTAAGGCCTCAGGCTCCCATCATTCACGGGGAGACAAGGGCACTTCCTCCCTCCACCAGGAGGCCCAACCTCCTCCGCCCACGCAGGGGCAGATGCCCCCTTTGCATCTGGATACCATCTTGGGGCCTTTCAGCTCCATACTCCCCATCAACACTTCGGGTGGTCTGGGGAGGCTCGCAGGTTAGGCCTCTGCTCTGCCAGCCTGAAGCCACCTACATGCCCACAGCCGCTGGAGTGGGCATGTAGCCCTCCTATGGCTATAGTTACCCCTGTGATGCCTAATGTCCAGGCATTTATCACGGAGGTGATTAGGCAAGGCATTGCGGCCGGCCTCCAAACCAGGGGACAATCAGCTCCTGTGATTTCCACTCCTGAGGTGCTGCACCCCATGACTCAAGGCCAGGCTGACCACTTGGCCCTGACTGACCCGGATCGGGCTTCCCTGCCTGGCTTGGAGGACAGGGAGATCAGAGATGCAGAGCTGTCCGGGGACGAGGACACCTCAGCGGACAAACTGCCTTATACAGGGCTCTTCCCCCCAGCTTTATTCAAACCTCTGCTGACAAAGGCCAGGTCGGCATCCAATTGCGGCGGTGGCCACCCCCGTGGCTGCCGCCGCACCCATGCAACCATCCTCAAAGGTCCTGTTCCTAGAGCTTAAAGTGGAAGCGAAGTCATTCCCACTCCACAGCTATTTGTGGACACGGTTCAAAGACAGTGGTCTGCTCCAACATCGGGACCAGCACCCACTGCCAATGATAGGAGGTTCTTCTCCATTGCTGACACATTGGAGAAGTGTCTTGCGTGGCCTGAAATCGATGTGCCAGTAACTATGTTATACTCCAATATCGCACTCCCAGGCAGTCAGGAAGATCTGCTGAAACCCAAGGATCATCAAGCCGACCAGGTCTTGCATCGACTGTGGTTTCCTTTTTCTCCCACTCCAGCCTTTTTTGGCTGCAGCAATTACAATCCTGCATCCCGGCTGGAGACTCGAGGTCACACCAGGACCTCAATAAAATAATTGCAGCGGTCCAGTTCACGTCAGATGCCACTTTGAGTTCAGCTCACTTTGCTTCCAGAGCAGTGTTCTCATCCATCTCGTCCCGCAGACTGCTATGGCTTCGCCAATGGCAGGCTAACATGAAACAGAAGTGGAAGCTGGCTGCCGAACCCTACACGGGGGGTTCACTACTTGGTGATTCCCTTAATCCGCTGCTTGTTGAGGACAAAAGATCCTGTCCTCCAACCTTAAAAAGAGGTTTAATCAGTCCTCCCCCTATCCTAGATGCCAACAGTTTGGGGCACAGGAGTACGGGAGTTCCTACAGATCTGATTTCCCCTAAGCGGGCTTTAGACAGCAGGGTGGGGGGGTTCAGTCAATGCTACCACCCTCAAAGGCAGCAGCAATATAGACAGGCACACGGGGGGCAGTCTAGGCTGTCCTTTTAAAGAAACGGTGACCGCTTCGACTGTAAATCCCAGACCAAATGAAGATCTCTTCCCCATTGGGGACAGACCACATTTCTGAGACCAGTGAGAAACAGTTACCTCAGATGTTTGAGTGCTGTCACGGTCAGGTGCAGTCTGACCTTGGAATTCCTCTCGCACCCACCAAGTTCTTTTTGAGCTGTCCAGTCCCATCTGATCCCCAGAGGAGATACCTAATGGAATCTGCCATTCAACACCTCATGGTGATAGAAGCCATTGAGTTGGTCCCACAGGACCAGGTCCAACAGGGCTTCTATTCTATATTATTTATTATCCCTAAGGCCGCCGGGGAGTGGAGGGCCATTTTGGACCTCAAACATTTAAACCATTTTGTAGTTTATAAGCATTTCAAAATGCATTCTCTTCATTCTATACTGGAAGGGATTTGGGACGGTGATTTTCTTACATCAATTGACCTGACCAAGGCATATTACATGTACTTGTTGCTCCGGATTTCCGGCAATTTTTATGTTTCTATTACAATTCTATGCATTTTCAATATACGGCGTTGCCATTTGGCCAAACTTCTGCGCCCAGAGTTTTTACTAAAATCATGGCGCCTTGGCAGCACACATATGCACCATCCCGATCAGGGTCCAACTGTACTTGGGTGATATCCTGGTTCAATCGTGTTCCTTTTCCGCCGTGGCGAGGGACCTTTGCACCACTGTTCAGGTCTTCAGGTTGCACGGGTTTTCCATCAACGAGGCTAAAAGCCATTTCCACCCCACAACCAAAATCCTCTATTTAGGGGCCTGGAGAGATTCGGTGGGTGGTCAGGATTTCCTGTCAGAGGATCGGGTCTCCAGCATCCAGTCCTTGGTGAGGGAGGTGGAACACAAGTCACGTCCTTCGCTCCCTTCATTGTCCAGGTTACTGGATAAGATGGTGTCTGCCTTCACGATTGTTCCATGGGCTAGACTTCATCTCCGAGAACTCCAATGGTTCCTCCTCCCCTTTCAGAAACAGCAGATCAGCACTTCCTTGATTAGGGTGCTTCTTCCCGCAAAGGTTCGCACATCCCTTCGATGATGGCGGTCCTCTGCTATTCTGGAGGGTGGTCACTTCAGGGTTCAGAATAGGCTCACTGTTACCACCGACGCAAGTCTCTTTGGTTGGGGCCCCCACTTGGGCCCCCACATGGCCCAAGGACAATGGTCACATGAGGAGGCATCCTGCAGCATTCATTTTCTAGAACTTAGAGCAGTTCAGCTTGCCTTAGCCCATTTCCGTACGCACTTGCAGGGGCACCACACTTTAGTGTTGACAGACAACATCATGACCAAGGCTCACATTAACAGGCAGGGTGGTACTAGGTCAGGGCCCCTCATGAGGGAGGCCAAACTCCTAGGTGAATGGGCGGAGGCCAACTTGTTGTCCCTAATAGCCGAACCTATCTCAGGGGTAACCAACACCAGGGCTGACTGGCTCAGTAGAATCAGAATAGATCAGGAAGAATGGCAATTAAAAGCTTCTGTTTTCCAGGAGATCTTGAGTCACTTTGGAGCCCTGGTGATGGACTTGTTCACCACCCCCAGCAACACACAACTTCCCAGGTTTTTCTCTTGGTTCCGGACCCCAGGAGCAGAGGGGGTGGACGCTCTGAGGACCCCCTGGCTGAGGGGCCTTCTTTACACATTCCCACCAATACCTCTCCTCCCCAGAGTGATACGGAGAGATGATGCTTATCACTCTGTACTGGCCGTGGTGGCCATGGTTCGCTGACCTGCTGACCCTGACTTTGGAGCACCTGTGGTGACTCCTGCCAAACACAGCTCTTCTTCGTCAGGGTTCGCTGGAATACCCGGATGCTCAATGGTTCCAGCTGACTGCTTGGAGATTGAGTGGTTCTCCTTAAGAAGGGGGGCCTTTTCAGACAGAGTCATCCGTACCATATAGGCTTCCAGGAGGCAATCGACCACACGTATCTACAATGCTACATGGAAAATCTTTGCCTCCTGGTGCTCTGGTAAGGAAATTCTACATGAGGATTCTTCCGTACCTCAGGTACTAGAATTCCTGCAGGATGGTCTAGACAGGGGACTGTCGCCAAACACAATCAGGTGACAAGTGGCCGCTTTAGGAACAGTCCTTTCTTGGGGGGGGGTCAGTCCCTATCCCATCATCTCACAGTACAGAGGTTTGTGAAGGGCACTTCCAATTTAAGGCCACCAGCTGTACATCGATATCCCTCATGGGATCTCCCTAAGGTTCTTGAGGCCCTAGTTAATCCCCCATTTGAACCCCTTGGGAAAGTCCCTCTTCACATTCTTTCGTGGAAAGTAGCATTTCTGGTTGCAATTATGTCCACCAGATGCATTTCAGAGCTTCACGCCTTGTCTGTCCGTGCTGATTTATTTAAGTTTTATCCAGATAGGGTGGTCCTTTGGCTTGACCTTTCCTTTATCCCCAAGGTCGGTTCCTAAGATATTGTATTACCTGATTTTTGTCCCTCGACTGCAGGTCAACAAGAAAATAGGTATCATTGGCTGGATGTTCGCAGAGCCCTTGAGATATATCTCAGTGGTACAGCAGGTTTTTGCAGAACTGAGGCCCTCTTTGTTTCTGTTCAGGTGTCGTCCTGAACAGGGTCACAAGGTTTCAGTGGCCTGTATTGGCCAGTGAGTGAGGCGCTGCATTTCAACTGCATATGAAGCTCAGGGTGATGGGGTACCATCAGGTATTACAGCTCATTCCACAAGGAGCACTGCCACCACCAGGGCATGGGCCACTCATGCGTCTTTGGAAGAAATTTGCAGGGCAGCAACTTGGGTGTCTCTATCGTCATTCATCAGGAACTACAAATTGGACATGTTCACCTCTGAACAAATGGCTTTTGGCCATAGGGTGCTGCAGGCGGTTTATAGGCAGGACATCTGGCTTGTATAATTTGAACCCACCCTATGATGGGACGTTTGGCTTGGGTATGTCCCATTTGTGGATACTATCTTTCCCTTATTGAGAAAGGGCATTGGTACTTACTTGCTATGCCTCTTCTAATAAGGGGAAGATAGCATCCGTCCCATCCCTTGTTTTCTTCTTTCTTACAGGATTCTGTTTGTTTCAGTCATTGACAAATTCCATGTTTCTAGTATCAGGCTGTAATGATTGATGTTTTCTTGTTGTTTCCTTGATTCACTTTACTAAATTGGTTGGATAACACCGTGGAGTCTGTGTTCCTTTCGTTTGTCGAAAAACTGGGCATAAGTCCTCCGGGAGGGGCTTTTATAGGTGAATAATTAATATATAATCAGACTCAGTCCAATCAGAGTACGTACATTGTTAACCCATTCGTGGATGCTATCTTCCCCTTATTAGAAGAAACGTGCAATTGAAGTGTTGATTATCCTAAAGACATCTTTACTTTCATAAAATGGAAAGACCTAGCCTCTCTCTTTCTGTTCAAACAGAAGAACACGTTCAGAGCAGTAGGAGAAGAAGATTCTCCTATATCAGTGATGGCAAACCTAAGGCACACGTGTCCAAAATAGCACATGGAGCCATGTAACCTGGTTCACGCTGCGTCACCCGTTCCTCTTCTGGTTTCTGCTGCACATGCACACACGACAATCAGCTGGCCTTTGTTTGTGCGGCAGTGCCAGAAATCAGAAGAGCTGGTCTTCCATTTTCCGGCATGAGTATGCATGTCAGCCAGCTGATTGACACATATGCATGTGCAGCAGTAACCATAAGTCTTGCTGGCTTGCGCACATGTGTGCACCATAAACCAGAAGTACATTTTCCAGTGTGGCATATCCCCTGGGCAACTCCTCTTCCTACATGTGCAAAGTGTTCCTTTTTCGGCACTTGGTGCTGCACACACGTGCGCAGCTCCTTTTCGGCACTTTTGGCCAAAAGGTTCACCATCACTGTGCTACATTCTGTCTATTTCTGAAATGTTTATGTTAATCAGATATGATGTGCTGAGTAGTATACTCTCTGAATGCATTAAGGATATCATTTCTTCTTTAATATGAAACTGAGCTGCATGTGCCCATGAAACAAATACAGATAATCCTCAATTTACAAACAATCCTTTAGCAATCATTCAAAATTACAATGGCACTAAAAAAGGGACTTATGAAGGATCCTTACAAAAGTTCAGCATCCCCAAAGTTAGGTGATTAAGATTTGGATGCTTGACAACTGGCATATATTTACAATGGTTGCATCCAGGTTGCACATGACTGCCAACCTAGTGTTCAATGAACAAGATCAATGTGGGAAGCAGATTTGCTCAACACTTGCAAGATTTGTTTAAAAGCTGCAGTGATTTCCTTAACAACTGTGGCAAAAAGGTCATAAAATTGGGCATGACTCACTTAACAACTGGCTTGTGATGGACATTTTCACTCAACTGTGGTAGTAAGTTGAGGACTACATACGGGTTTTGTTGAAGACAATTGGTTTTTAAGAGTAAAATCCAGATGACAGACTAAAGAGATTTAAAAAAATACTCTACATGCTAAGCAGTATATATAAGCAGAACTCACACATAGTGAATCAAGCCACAGTGTAGTATTTTTGTAATATGTTGAACTATACTAACCCAGACATTAATTTATGAACTATAGTTTATGATTTAGCATGTTGACCAAACCCAACCAGCTGTGGTTTCTTCAACAAACATGTGCTCTAGTTGGACATTACATTCAGTTACTGAAAAATAATTGATTTATTGACATGAGAAATTGTATTAAGTAGTAGGCGGATAAACTTTATTATGGCCAGAACAAACAAACATACAAACATAAAAATCAAACCTGATGGAACCTGATCTTGAGAAAGATACTTCCTCAAAGCTAAGCAGTGGTGAGATTATAGATGATCTGAAAGTTTTTGTTAATTAGTAGGAAAGCCATGCAATCTTTATATAACTGTCTCTATAGAAAAGGGAGAATTGCATTTAATGTAAACCCAATAATATTCAAGCAGTGCTATATAAATATCATTGCATTGAAACAATATATTGTAATGTATTCAGATTTACAACAACTTAACCTTAAAAAGGAGGGAAAGATAAAATGCTTTGAGTCTCCCATCAAGTAAAGTTAGGGGATACACACTTTATTAATCTGGGCTCTTTTCAATATACACTAATTGGCTGGGAATGTATTTCCTGGATTAGGGCCATCTTCCAATTGCATTAAAAACTCAAAAAGAGCTGGGTCAAACACAACAGAATCCATTACACCAGAGGTGGCTTGCTCTTGGTTCATAGTGGTTTGGCCGAACAATTGTGGCAGCAGTGGGAGGCTCCATCCTTCCACCGCCAGGATGCTTCTGCGCATGTGCAGAAGCGTCATGCATGTGTGAAAGCGAACCAGTAGTAAAACCCGTAGAAACCCACCATGGTACCAGTGGTGGGTTCTGGATTCCGTTACAACTGGTATGCTGCAACGGGGCCTGGTGTCCACCACACACACATGTGCATGCATACTTACCCCCTGTGACACTCCAGCTGCTTGGCAAAGCATTGCCCAGGTGCTGTATGCTCCAT